>RCUC01129891.1:0-44683 GCA_003697995.1 Taxidea taxus jeffersonii | reverse complement strand
TTTTTTTTTTTCTGCCTGCCAGTGAGCATCCTACCTCACTCCCACACCAGCTCCTCCCTCTAAATCTGGGAATGACTACAGCAATGAGACTGGAACAGCACATGTATTAGAAGTGAAGAGCATCACTGAGAATTTAGAGACTGTGTCTGGTTTGGAAGAACCCAAGGGAACTTCAAGAAAAGTAATCAGAGTGAGTAGGAAAGGATACATAATGTGAAGTGTTCCCTCCAGGAACTTTACTTCAACAAGAACAAGAGCATTTCCCTGAAGGACATGAGTAATGTCAAATGTAACTGTTCACCATGCTTCTCCAAGGCACCAAATGGGCTTTTAAGCTACACATTCCTGAGGGTTTAACAATAGATTCAAAATAGGAACTGTAAATTTGTTCTCTGCCTTTCTAAATTTGCAAAGAGCAGCAGACTGTATTGGGGTTGCTGTGTAGTCTGATTGAGATATCTGCTTATAATTTAGTAAGAAGGCTAGAAAAAAATGGATCAGGGACACCTGAGAGGTCTCGGTTTTTTTACCCAGACTGACCCAGAGCAAAGCTCTAGCAGCCTCTGAAAGTATTTGCAAAAGACATTTGCAGAATATAGGCTTACCTTGTGAATAAACAACAATAAAGATATAATTTTTACCCGTGATCCCTTAGAATTAATGAGCCTACATCTTAGCCATTTCCTTAGAGGGGAGAACAGGTCAAAGTATGAACACTCTACGAGGACAGAGAAAACCACGGCTATCATCCCCAGACACTGCTGTAAGGAGACTGACATGAAAACTCTTCCACCCTTCACCTCTGTACTTAAACTTCCAAAACACCATTTTTGCATCAATCGGTCACTTCCCTGTAGCTTTCTTTCTTTTTTTTTTTTTAAGATTTTATTTATTTATTTGTCAGAGAGAGAGAGAGAGCACGAGAGCAAGCACAGGCAGACAGAGAGGCAGGCAGAGGCAGAGGGAGAAGCAGGTGAGCAAGGACCCCGATGTGGGACTCGATCCCAGGATGGTGGGATCATGACCTGAGCCGAAGGCAGCCGCTTAACCAACTGAGCCACTCAGGCGTCCCTCCCTGTAGCTTTCTAAGGAGGATTCCTATAACTCCCAATTGCCAGCAGAAACATCTTGCTACAGACATGCCTCGTATTTCTTATCAAAAGGATTTGTCCTCTTCACCACTATTTCCCAATCCTAATTGCTTAATGTCTTAAAGGAAGATTGTCCCAATCCTGAACGTCCAGTCCAGGACAGGGAGATTCATCAGAGGAGGGACTTGGCAGCCACACTTTCTGGGTGAGAATTCTTTCCTCTGACTTTTCATGTGTGTGATCTTGAGTAAATGACTTAATTCTCTCTGAACTTCAGTTTCCTTCTCACATATGTAAATATATACAAAGAGATAGACAGGTAGATAATTGGGGTGTATAATCAAAGTCTGGCACTTATCCTTCATTCATTCATCACCTACATGAAAGGCACTAAGGATACAGAGATGGCTAAGACATAATCCACGCACTTAGGCAACTCAAAAGTTCAATGGGAGCTGAACATTTATAACATATGGTAATGACTGTGATAGAGTCCAGTACTAATTGCTTTAGGAAGACAGAGAAAAAGTAATTAATTCCCCCTGAGGGTTTAAGGAGAGATTCATGGATGAACCTGTGCTGCCCTGCAATTTCAATACACATCCAGAAGCCACTGAGAGTGAAGTCAAGGGCAAGGTGAGTGAGGACCAGTTTTTACAAACCTGCGGACAACCCCTCTCCTAGTATCACCCCTCCTCCCCTCCGGACAAGGTTATTCATATACACATTTGTTCCCCAGTCATTACAGCCACAATGAGCCAACTGCTGAGATATAGACACACATATGTATAAATATATATATGCATGTGAAAATGCATACATATATGTGTATTAAGTAAATAATATACATACATATATTAAATAATTATATAGGTGTACATATTAAGCACCTGAGTTCATAGCTCTTTGTTAGGGCTCAAAGAATAAAAATAAGTTTGAGACTCTTGTCCATAAAGAGTTTTTAATATAGTAAAAGATACACCTATGCCAAACCATGGGCACTGCTTGCATAGAGGGGAAAAGAGTGAGTATCTGTAATACAGTCTTTAGCTCACACTACTACTAAGAAAACTGGGAAATATACTATAAGCTATGCCAATATTCTCTACTTGCAAGCATTGTTTTCACCAAGCAGTAAATAAAAAGGCAAACAGAAAAAGAACAATTATTAGATATTGTGTGTTCATTTTGTACATCCATATGGAAGACACATTCTCTCAGCAATGTCTCACCAAAGGTTACCCTGTCTCTCTCAGCTACATCTTGTTCTAAAAAAAGAATAGTTTCTCCTCTAGGGTCCATGAGCATAGAAGAGGAGTACTAGCTTGCAGATCAGAAAATCCACATTTTAATCCAGACATAGCTACAAAACTAGTTAAGTGCTTTTGACCACACCATACCTTTTATTCTCCCATCTAAAAATGAAGAGATGACCTAAATGACCAGTAAAATGACTTTCAATTCTGACATTATCTTAAAGACAGGCCAGCATTCCTGAGAGTGGCACCCAATTGCACTTTCTTTGTTTTTTTTCCCCACGTTTTGCTCCTCTTTTTCCCCAGCCAAAGTACCCTCATTTCATTGCATAGTCCAAGAATTCAAACCACAAATCCCCTTGGAAATGCAAGGAGTCATCTTGGACTTCTAAATATTGACCAGTTCAAAATATCTTTATGTGTTTATTTTCAAATGTATTTTGCCTGTGAAAAGGACATGAATTTGGGGGGTTCAGAGGACAGAGTGTTATGGACTGAATGATGTCCTTCCCAATTTCATATGTTGAAGCCCCAGATCCCAGTACTTCAGAAAGTAGACATATTTGGAGATAATGTCTTTGAAGTGGTAATGAAGTAAAAATGAGGGTCACTAATCCAATATGACTGGTTGTCCCAAAGAGAAGAGGGAGACACACACCATAAAATGTCCAAGCACAGAGAAAAGGCTATGTGTGGAAACAGGGAGAAGGCGCCTATCTACAAGCCAAAGAGAGGGGCCTCCAGAGAAACCAAACCTGCAGACACCTTGATTTTGGAATTCCAGCCTCCAGAATCCTAAGAAAATTTCTTTTTTTTTTTTTTTAATATTTTATTTATTTATTCATCAGAGAGAGAGGCACAGCAAGAGAGGGAACACAAGCAGGGGGAGTGAGAGAGGGAGAAGCAGGCTTCCCACCGAGCAAGCAGCCCGATGCGGGGCTCGATCCCAGGACGCCAGGATCATGACCTGAGCCGAAGGCAGACGCTTAATGACTGAGCCACCCAGGCGCCCCCTAAGAAAATTTCTATCATTTAAGCCACCCAGTCTGTGGTATTTTGTAATGGCAGCACTAGCAAACTAAAATAGTAGGAACTCAAAGAATAAAAATGAATGATTATTTTCTGAATCACAGATTAAACATCATGCTTCTGTCTACAAATTTCACAAATTACCAAGAATCCTGAGAGGTAGGAATCCCTAAATAAATGATTTTGGAACACAGAGTGATCTATCTACCTATCATTTGTATCTGAAATTATTTCCTTGCCTTTATAGAAGGAGATACCACATAATAAATTCTAATAATCACTTCTGGGGTCGGGGGCAAAATATCTGAGTAAGTAGGCCTATCTAGACAACTCCCAAAGGTATGAATTTTTCTAGATGTATGAACTGGTGAGTCTGTAAACTACTGGGAACTGAAGAAAAATACTGCATCAGAAGATGATCTGATTCAATGCACTCTGAAATCTCCCAAGAAAAATTGTCCTTCACAAGTACACCTTTTTTTTAAAAATTTTCCCCCTTTCTGGCAAACTTTGTCTTATCAAGTATTATTCAGACCATCTAAGTTAAAGCACAGTTGTGACTTGATACTTACTTCCATGTGAAAAACACTGCAAAGTTTCTTTTGCATTGATTAGTATCTTCCAGCTGCCTAAAAACCCACAATGAATTCACAATGCATTAGGAATCACATCAGGGGGCTATTTATGGGTGAGGAGCATGCTTCTCTCCACCTCTATTGTGCTATTTGCCAAAAGGGTCAGAGACTTATTACAGACAACTTCTTGGGCATTGTTCTGATTCTTAAATTAGCTTATTTGCAATTTATTTTTTACATAGGAAGTATTCATTAGCTTTCTCATAACTAAGAGTCCATACTTACCCAATCACCATGTCTTGCCATAAATGTGAAAGGAACTGCTTGTGGGCCTGAGCTACAGTACAGTTTGATCACCAACACTAACGGGTCACCCAATATGCTTATCACTGAGGTGTGAAGTCAGTCAGACTCTTAGCTGGTTCAACCACTGAAATAAATAAATAAGCCAATTGCCAAAAATAAATGGAGCCATATCTTATGCAAAATATTACCTGCATTGGCTGAGAAAGAATCCAAGGGAATCAGCTCTTACAGAGTTGGTCTGTGGTGTAAAAAATTGTAGGGCATGATGCCTGAGGACACAGAGCAAGACAGAACCAAAACTTCCAGTATCTGATTAGAATTCCCACAACATGAAGTAAATGGTGAACTTCTGATTCTTTGCGAGGCAAGAGGCTTAGGTTTTACCATGGCCATGGTGATTTTTAATGAAGGGAAATGGATAGATGAAATTGAAAGACAGGGAAAAACATGAAGCCAAGTTTATCTCTTTTCTGAAAGAAGTTATTCTATTTCCCCCCTATCCAAGAAATGCAGCTTGGTTGAGGAGTGCTACAGAGTAGTCAATAATCAAAGGCAGAAATTCTTTCAATGCCCAAAACTTCTGAAATAAGCATGAGAGAAAAGGATGGATAGAAGAAAATAAGTGGATAAATAGAGGGGCTAATTCTATTTTTAAATTGTTCTTAAATGCAGCCTTATCTAATGGGGCCTGACTGCCATGCCAAAAGAAAAATATAGAGGAGAAAGGTAACAATGGCAACAAAACATTAAAAAAAAATTACTTTTGATTACATTTTCTAAAACATACAGTTTTCCCAGCTATGTTCTCTTTGAAATCGCTATGGTAGAGTGTGTTTGAGTGTACACGTGCAGTACAGTGCTTGCATTTTAGTTATTCTGTGTCTTTTATTTCTATTGGACTTGGGGCTGCACAGATATCCTTCTAGGTTAAATCTCATTGTCAAGGATGGTGCCCCATAGGGAAGTTCAGCCGTCTCCCTCAGAAGTTCTTTCAGATCCTACCCCTCACTGTCAAAAATTCTGGCATCTTCTATTGGTGTTTCATTCCCTTTTATGTATTTTCTTTTTATATATTTTTTTCCTTCCTTTCTATATTTTCCCTCTATCTCCTCCTGCTGTTCTTATTATCTCTAGTCCCACAGGTTCTCAGCTGTGGGTTTTCTTTGTTTTCTGTGTTTGACAGGTAGCTTCTTTGACTCCATCTCAGTAACTCTAAGATTCTCTTTCAGCATTTGCTTTCCCTCTAATCAATGCCTTTCTTGTTTAAAACTACCGTGGTCTTTGGTTTGTCCCATGGGCTATTTGCCTTATTGTGACAAGAAGGATGAATTGTCTTCTGCTTTTCCAGCGGACCTAAAGTGCTGCCATCCATCAACCTGGAGATGATTTCATATATTGAGGAAGTCAGGGGCCAGAATGATACTAAATAAACAGTACTTGACTGAAAATTATTCTCTGTGGAGCCCTAATCCCTGGCTAGCAGTATCTGCCAGCAGAGAAATCAGGTATTGATCAACTTTATTGTCATTAATTTAAACTCTCAAGTAGTCATGGAGAATGTGGATCTGCCAATGTGTTTCAAAGTATCAACAGGAAAAAAAAAACACACACTTAACTTTTTTTCTAAACTAGTTGAACGATAATTTGTGTGTATGTGTGTAATTGGCAGGTATGAGAATTCTCTACATAGACATACGTGATGTAATTAACTTATTCTCAAAATTATATAATACCATTATGACCCTTGAACATCCAAATTGCTAACATGTGATATTTGATTCATTTGGTCAATTCCCAAGTAAACACTCTTCTAGGTTGTTAAAGATTTTCAACTGAATAAATTTGAAGATCTAATTGGCTTAACCAATGATTGGTGAATTGGGCAGCATGCCACCCAGCAAGTAAAAAGGAGCTCCAAAGAGCTATGCAAAGTAGAAGACTCTAACAGGCAGAAACAGGGCAGGACAAGGACATTATTAGCAAAAGAAAAGATTGTTTCAGCCAAGGTCCCCTTCCTTTAGGGGAAGGGTGAGGGTGTCTACCATGCAATTACCTCACAGGTGTTGATCAGGAAATTCCAGAACCATTGGTTCAAAGTTGGAGACTGTTTACCATATCAGAAGTTATAATATAATAATCATATATCATTATATATATTTATATTTTAGGAGGGTAAAGCAGTCTCTATGTCTTTAACGGTATCTGATTAGAATTCCCACAATATGAAGTAAATGGTGAACTTCTGATTCTTTGCAAGGCAAGAGGCTTAGGTTTTACCATGGCCGTGGTGATTTTTAATGAACGGAAATGGATGTTTGAAATAAATATATATATAAGGTATATATATAAAATATAAATATATATAATAATCAGAAGTTCACCATTTACTTCACGTTGTGGGAATTCTAATCAGATATGTTAAAGACACAGAGACTGATTTACCCTCCTAAAAATTAATTAGGACCCAAACTAACATTTGTTTATGTGGATTATATCTCTCAGCCTCTTTAGGGCCCCAACTAACATTTGTTTGTATCTCAGCCTTTCCATGTGATCAATTAAAAGTGAGACATTTTAAATATATTACTAATTCATTGAGAAATAAAAATGCATTGCATGTTTACATAAATAACATATCAACAAACTCTGTTTTGCAAAACCAGTCAGGGAGAAGGTAACATTGTTCTACGTTTTTGGAAATCTCTTTAATGTCTGGTCTAAGAGAAGACAGCCAGATTCTTACGTTTGTGTCAAGATTCAATCAGTTGTGACATCACATGAGATACAGCATCTAAGAAAATGAGAGTGAAAAAATGCAAATGACATCCTAGTATTATTAAGAGAGTCATTTTGAGCTTGTACAGATCCCCTGAGTATACTGTGAGAACTGCTGCATTATCCTGTCTCCTTATTTAAGGACAAGAGGAGGCCTCTTCATGGAGCTTCCATGAAGAACTGGCAAAGCCACACAAGCCTTGTTTGTTGTTTTCTCTGCCCAGAACACACTTCCCTTCATCCCCAAGTGGCCACTTCCTTTGTATGATTTGTGTTTTAACATTAAGGCTGCTTCCTACAGAAGCTCTCCCCTGACCTCCAGGAGACAAGGCCGGAGCTTTTGTTGTGGGTTTTGAAGGAGCACTGTGCTTTCTTCATCACAGTACTTACTATAATTCCACATCATTGCCTTGGAAATTCCTCCTGGAATTAGGTTAGGTATTCAGGCCTGGTTTGCTGTCACGGGGCTTAGCACAAGTGACTACATTTTGGGCCTGTTGTTTCTTTTTTGAACAATGTTAATAAACTTCTGTTTGTTTGTTTTCTATTAATCTGTTTTTTTTTTTTTTGTTACTGGGGTTTTAGCCAAGATCTGAGAAGGATAGAGGGAAACTTATTTTTTCTCTCCTGTAGTTGCCATCCACTATTGACATCTAAGAATAATACACTCTTGCCCTTCTTGGCTTGGTCAGGGCCTAATGACCCTGCTATGCTGATTTAGCCTTTCCTATTTTCTTGTGGCCTCCACAAACCCCCTCAAGTCTCCTTTGTGTCATCTATCTGGCACAAGGCCTGGCCTGTCTACCTCACAGGCTCTGCCACAGAATCACTTCATTTTTCCACACACACTCATTATGTTGGCCCAGAATACATCTGACTCTTATCTTTAATTCCACACCACCTAGAAGTCATGTGTGATGCAAGTATGTAAAAGAGACTGTTTTCTATCTTACCACTGTATTCTTCTCTCCTTACTATACTGGGATGTGTGGGGTTGCCATTCACAGCAGTCACATGCCCAAGTCCCAAACAAGGTGCAAAGCAAGAGACTCCCTTTCCTCTTCTCAGACCTAGAAAGGGAAAAATCAGAATATACATATGATTATGACCTTTCTTTCTTCTACACCTATATCTATGTCTAGTCCCCTCATCTTTGGACTAGAAAACATGATCTGCCTCGTTTCTTTTTCCTTTTGCTGTATGGTGGGGATATTCCCTTGATTTCTTACTACTTACTGAGATGGCATCTGCTTCTCCTTCACCCCTGAGACTATAATGGTAGCCAGGTAGTGTGGAGAGAATCTGGCTTACCAAATAACAACAAACAAACAACCAGGCATTTCAAAAATACCCAAGATAAAGACCATGCATTTTTAAAAGCAAATTTTATTAATTCACACCATCTAAGTTCAAAGAAAATTAGTCCATGACTGAGATTCTCAGATGAACTTCAAGTTTAGGAGAAGATAAGCTCATTTTTAACTGAGGATATTTAACAAAAGACCTAGAAGAAGTATGGGAGGGACTGTTCTTAGAGCAAGTACTGGTAGAGCTCTTGGCAGGGCCCTGGCAGGGTGGGTATAATCAGGGTGCTATCTGTGCAATCATACAAAGTCCAGAACTCAGAAAAGATTTGGTTTAATACTCTGTGGTAGCTGTCCTGAAGTTCTTAATAATTTTTTTTAAAGATTTCATTTATTTATTTGACAGACAGAGATCACAGGTAGACAGAGAGGCAGGCAGAGAGAGAGAGGGGGGAAGCAGGCTCCTTGCTGAGCAGAGAGCCCGATGTGGGGCTCGATCCCAGGACCCTGGGATCATGACCTGAGCTGAAGGCAGAGGCCTTAACCCACTGAGCCACCCAGGTGCCCCTTAATAATTTTTTTTTAACAAGATGTCCTGCATTTTCATTTTGCACTGACCTTCTGAGCACTAAGCATATATTCTTGGAGTTTGGAGTACTTGAACATAGAGAATAGTACTCAAAGGCTGGAGACTCACTCATATATTCCAAGGAGCATGACATGAGGAAGCCCTGAAGTTCTGTGCCTCCAAAAAAGAGTGGAGGGAGATGTCTACTCCAGTTACCTCTTTGCTCTCAAAATTTATAGAAGAGGTCAGGAAAAAAAAAAAAATCACATGCCTGACTTACTGGAGTTTTCTCCTAAGATGTACACAAAACAGGGAGCCTGGGTGGCTCAGTCAGTTAGGCTTCTGACTCTTGATTGACTCAGGTCATGATCTCAGGGTCCTGGGATTGAGCCCCACATCAGACTCCCTGCTCAGTGGGGAGTCTGCTTCTCTTCCTCTCTTCCTCTCCCTCTGCTCTTTTCCCCACTCATGCTCTCTCTCTAAAACAAACAAATAAATCTTAAAAAATAAAAACTAGATGCACACACAATGATGAGAATAGAGCATGGTTCACCTCTGAGAGGTAACAGAGGTAATAGTCATGAAATGAAACCAGACCAAGACTGAGATGCCTCCCCACCAGCAATGAGCTGTTAGGCAGGAAGTTGAGTATTTCCTCCCTGCTGCCCTTTCCTCTGGGGAGTTGGGATCAAATAAGACTACTTGAGGATTTTAGTGTCAGATAGTAACAAGAGGGGAAATTTAGAAAGAGATAGTGACATGGACTGTTATCACTGACTGATGAGTGATTATAATTTCATTTGACTGAATACTCACTGAGAAAAACTGAGATATTCAGAACTAAGTTGTCATTCAGATATCATTGACCATATTAAAAAAAGAAAGAACAGGCCTCAAATGCAGTCACTTGTGCTAAACCTCACAACAAAACAGGACTTAATACCTAACCTAACTGTAGTTTCAGGCTTTTCCAGGAATGGGATTTTTAATCAATCAATCTGTAATTTCTTGATCAACATTATTAAGATAATCGGTGTGATAGACGTCTGCTCCTTCCCTCAAAGGAAGGTAATCTTGCCTGAAACAATCCTTTCTTTTCCTTTGGTAATAACTTTCTTATCTCAACCTATTCTTTGCCTATAAAGGTCTTCCATTTTGTACAGCTCCTTGGATCTCCTTTCTACTTGCTAGATCTACTTGCCTGATTCATGAACCATCGAATAAAAAGCTAATTAGATTTTCAAAATTGCTCAGTTGAATTTTTTTTAACAATCTATATACCTCATACATACATGAGAGAAACCCAGGAAAAAACAAGTAACTCCTTGAGGTGGCCTCAACCCGTAGTTTAAATACCATCTTCAGCTAAAGACAGAAAGCTAAAACAAAGAAAGCTGTAGGGAGGCCAGTTTTGGGAAGTGCCCAGGAAAAGTACCATAACCAAGAGTAAAAAGTTTGTTATGCATATTTAAATCTGTGCTTTCTCCATTGATAAGATTCTCTTGTGATTTAGAGTCATTCTTTTCTTCCTAGTACTGAAAGGGACACACCTTATAAATGGAGGTTTCTTTATAAATCTAAGTATTCCTTACAAGGGGGTAACTACTATTCTCAGAGCTTCTCCAGTATCTGCTATTTCTCAAAATAACCAGCTCAATATAATCTCTCTGCCAAAAAAAGTCATATTTTGGGGTGACATATTCTGTTATCCTTTATTAACAGTGCCCATATACTCGATAAGGTTGTTCCTCTCAGTGGTCACAGCCAATACTGTATCCCTCCCAGGACTAGTAGCAGGTCAGCCAATCAACTTCTGCTACTTCTATGAAGTCATATAATCCTCGTCCTCATGAGCTCAGATGCTGTTTTTGCAAACAGAAGGAAGTCAATATTTGAGATCTTCACTGTGCATTTTGCCTAAAGAAACTGTGTTATCCAAAGGACATATGCTGGAGTAGCCCAGATAGGCAGTTAAACATTTAATAAGTTAAATACTGAAATGAACGGACACTTGTTTAGGAGATGCTGCTAATTAGCTTCAATGACAAGATACATTTTGAGCAGAAAACTAAGCCAGTTGAGGGACTGACATGAGAAAATATATGGGAGGGGTATTCCAAGGAGAGAAAGGAGCACATACAAAGGGCCTGGGGTGGGGAAGTCACTGGCATGGTCAAGAAATAGCAAGGAGGTCAGGGTGAACAAAGTGGGCTAAGGGGAGGGAATAAATAATAAGAGACACAGTCATGGAAGTAATAGGGGAATCAGATATTGAAAAGTCTCTGAGGCCATTGTAAGGCCATTGTGTTTTATTCTTTATTATTTTTTTATTTTTTATAATTTTTATTTATTTTTATTTCAAACAAAGGATATTAGATGGTTGGCCCATAGAAGTGATATGATCTGACTTCTATTTTAAGAGGATCACTTTAGACTCTAGGAGTTAAGACACAAAGAGATTTCTTAAGGTACTATGACAATCCAAAGAGAGATGGTTGTAGCTTAAACCAGGATAGTTATGATGGAAGAATGACTTTAATTTGGGGCATTTGGAGCTCAGATACTGATAATGCATTCATGTAGTGATATAAATCTGGTAAAATCTGTATCAGGGAATCAGATCTGGAAGCTTTCATCTTCTAGATGGTATTTGAAGCTATACAACTGGATGAGATCATCAAGGGATGGGATGTAGAAAGAAAGTAAGATTAATCAAAATATTAAGCCCTGAAACAATTCCCTATTTAGAGTTTAGGGAGATGAAGAGGAACACAGGAAAGTAGAAAGAAAGCCAGATAAGTTATAGGGTCTTGGAAACCAAGTAAAGAAACACTTTCAAAGAGGAGAAAGATATTTTGATGTCATATGATACTGACAGGTCTAATGAAGACTAGGAATTGAGTGGATTTGGTTAGATAGAAGTAATTCGTGAGTTTATCAATTTTGAAACAGTGTTGGGTGCCTGATTGGAAGGAACTCAAGAGGAAATGGCAAGTATATATTACTCAAAGTTTTTTGCTTATTTGCTGTAAAGGGTAGTAATAGCTAGTTAGATATGTAGAGTCGGGAAGTGGTTTTATCCTCAAGATCAGAGAAATGATAGCATATTGTATGTTGGTAAGAATGATCTAGTAGAGAGGGAAGATTTTATGATGTTGAAGAGAGGGGGAAGGATTGCTGAACACCCTAAGAGGACATGGAATATATTGAACAAGCAGAGGAGTTAACCATACAAAGATGCCCAGTCTGCATAACAGAGAGAAGGCAAGTCCTGACATATTCATGATTCCCATTATCTCATGAGGTATAACACGGATTGCAAATACTGTCGTTTTAGTTATAAAGGTGAAAAAACTGACACATAGTGATTTTCAAAGGCCAAGAAGGCAATGTGGCATAAGAGCTTAGGGCATAGACTCCGTCAAAGGGATGGATCCAGCCCTGCCATTCTAAACTCAAGTTTCTTACTCTTCAAAAACTGATTGTGAGAATTAAGTGAGGTATTGGGGGAGCTAATCACTGTGTGGTAGAGCCAAGCTACAGCTGCTCATTGCTGTCTGTGTTCTCTTGTCCTTGTCACAGTGCTTTCCAGTACTTCATAGCTGTGGTTACAGGTAGGTGGGGCTCTGTGACTGAATTCCGTCCATATAAATGTGAACAGGGCGGTGACCATCGGTTTCAGGCCCAGCCCACTCTCATTTCTACCACATTCTTCCTCTCTTCTTTTTCCCTCATCTTTCTGTCAGCAAGGGATGCACTGGAAAACTTTGAGGCTGGAGAAGACAGGCACTAATTGGAATGAGGGCAGACCTTCTGATTTGACTTGAGCAAGAAATAAACCTTTATTATATCAAACCACTAAGATTCTTGGTTTGTGTATTAGAAATGCAAGAATTAATTAACAAATACAGTGAGTTATTAATAAATGTTGCATATTGATATTACTGTGGTCAGCCCTAGCCCACAAGATTAACTGACGATGGACATAAGCAGACATCCAAGTTTTCTTCACTCCTTGCCTAATGTGCTTCTCCACTATCTACTAAGTGATATATTTTTGTCCACTGTGCAGAGGAATCCATTATCCCTTTTGGAGCATACACTCTACTTGCTCAAAAAGGAAGAGCAGAGTTAGATCTTGTCAGAACCTCAATCTATAAGCCATCTTATATTACCTTAAGCAACAAAACTCTGTTCCTTTGCCTCTCTTTAAGTTGAAATGTAACCAAAAATAAATAATTGAGGTTATGTATCACTGAATAAATCAGATTATGAGCATCTAATCAACTGATGCAGAATATATGGTACTATAAGGTTTATATCACAACTGGGTCACAAGAGTAAACATTTCCAGTTGCCATCTCTAAATTTTATGTGGACAGACAGCAGTTGACATTTTTCAATTAGGGATATGATAATTGCTATCCTAGAATTTGCTTAATTTCTCCAATTCAAAAAGAATCCAGTTTTCTTTCTTATACCTTCCCATTTGTTTAATTGGAACATAACATTAGGAAAAACTACTTAATATTCAAGAAATATATCTCAAATAGCATCATGTCATGAATATTCCCCACTGTAAAGTCATACTTCTGCTTTGACCTTGTTGTCATTGTTTTGTTACATAATTTATTCAGCCTGGTATGTCTTACAGATTAAATACTCTAGAAACAAATTAAAAAGCATCCCAGTGGCTTAGAAATGTCAAGTAAGACTCTTTTTCTCCGAATACCTCTTGTAAAATGGGATAGTGAAAAATAATGCCACAAAATTGGCCAGATGATTTGTTTAGAGATCAAATTCCCAAGTGAAATAAGCATATCCCTTTAAAAAAAAAATCTTGTAACTCTCTTCTCATTGTTGGGTTCAGACAGGCACATACAACTTGCCCATTGACATGTGAAGGAGAAAAAGCAATCCTCTTTCTCCTGCTCAAGACCACAGGCTTTCTATAATCAAAACATACAGGGCTTTAAAGAAGATGCATTTTCCCCAGAAGGCAGCTTGCTCACACTTCCTCGGACCATTGAAGAGAGTTGCCAGGAAGACAACAGAGTTCCTGAGCAGAGCTTTCTGGCAATAGAATGGGCGGCTATGTTATGAACGCTGGGCCCTGGAAGCCAAATGACCAATCACGGCAGAAAGTGTAAAACAGCTCCTTAATTGAATGGAAAACTCATTGGTTCATTACTTCAAAACAAAACAAAAAAACCCTCTATTGAGAATTGGCACTGAGAATACATGTATGAAAAGACTAATATCCCTTGAGAAGCTACTAATGCTCCCTCTGTGCCAGGAGCCATTCTAACAAGTCTTTTTTTTTAAGATTTTATTTATTTGTCAGAGAGCGGGAGCGAGCATAGGTGGACAGAGTGGCAGGCAGAGGCAGAGGGAGAGAGAGAAGCAGGCTCCCTGCCGAGCAAGGAGCCTGATGTGGGACTCCATCCCAGGACGCTGGGATCATGACCTGAGCCGAAGGCAGCCACTTAACCAACTGAGCCACCCAGGCGTCCCCATTCTAACAAGTCTTAACCTTACAGGTATGAATTCATCTAATTCTCACAACAGCCCTATGAAGTTGGTCTTATTATCATACTTATTTTACAGAAAACAAACTGAGGCTCAGGGAAATCAAGAACCTTGTCTATGTCACACAGACAGCAAATGAGAAAGGGCTTGAATGTAAGGCTCTCTGACTTCAGAGTTCACATCCCATCCCTGCCTCTGCCTCTTTTGGCTCTGAGGCCTAGCAGTCTATGGGGTGACCAACTGAGAAACTACAATTATACTTTGATAAAGGCAAGAGTGAAGGCATGTGTGAAGTGCAGAGATATCCCATATATGTCAAGCAGGAATTTCCAGGTTAGTTTTAAATCTTGATGTCTGATTTTAAGGTCAAATTGACTATAATAGGGAGACCACAAACAGAGAGGATTTTTGACTTCCAATTTATCCCAGATTATAAGACAGTGTTAGAGTAGGGCCTTACACATAAGAAGGGTTTCTGGATTTCCCACTTTGAAATAGCACTCCCATACTTAGCAAAACCATAAAAGCAGGCTATGTTGCAAACATCTGCTTTGAACACTGTTGCTGTGTCCAGCCAGGTCTCTCTCCCCTAAGATCAGGAGAAACAGGCTCTTTAGGCCATAACCTTAGGGTTTAAAAAAAAAAGTAAAAAATAGTTAAGTTCTGGGAGTCATTTTCACATAAAAATGAATTGACCTGAAGACCATTATGATCAGCCACATAGAAAATGACCTATTAGATGCTCTAAGAAACTGATTCCCTAAAATACAACTGATTATGGGGTTATTTATAACCTCGGCCCAATGTCAAAAGGCAGAAATTTTAAAGCTCACCCAATAAATGCAACTTCTGTAAATATTCCTAATACATTCATGTTCTACCTTTCTCTTGCAAGCCCATTACAGGCCCTGATAAAGACTGATCTGCCTTACTCAATTCTTCCAAAATTTTGCTCTGTTTTTTTTTGTTTGTTTTGTTTTGTTTTTTTTTTGTTGTTGTTGTTGTTGTTTTTAAGTGCACTCCTCCTTAAAGATGGCTTTGGGTAGTACTGATTTAGAGATAGAGGCAACAAGTTTGTTGGTCTTTTTGCTTCACAAATAAACCTCTCCATTTAAGAATAATAATTACCATGGTAACCCTAACAGCTTAGGAATCATTCAGGCATGCAGTTTCCAGGGAGAAAAAAAAATCTCAGCATTTCTGAAGCTTATTTAACCCTTCAAGATTCAGTGTCCCTTTTTCTATGGCAGAGTTAATTTGGTTTAACCTTTTTGTCAAAATAGATAAGAAACCTTTTCCCTAGAGGCATCAAGAAGAGATGGGAACAAACAGAATGAGAAATAATATATTTAATAGCAATCTAATATCATTTAAAGAAGTATAAGGGAAATATGGCATTTGAAACAGCAGTTGGCTCAGACGCAGACCACAGTCTTGCACATCTCAGCTATGAGATGACGGTCTAAGTCATGAATAGTCCAGTCAGTATGCAGTTGGTGAGGAGGCGGTACCTCGAGCCAGTCTGTCTCCACTCCTTTTCCAGGTGTAGCATGAAATTCAAACCACGTAGCAAATAAACAACCTCAACGCCATAATTGGCCCCCTAACTGCACCTCATCAACAGAAGTCAGAGTTTAGACCAGGTCTCATGGCTTCTGTCTACCTTCCCCTCTTACCTCCCTCTGCCTGATGGCATTTTCCTGCAGTACAGAATGTGAGAGCCAAATCAAAGCCTGAAACATTTCCTGCACGTACCGTACCGTTCAATAGGAGCAAATACATACCTCCTAGAAAAGTCCAACTTTTACTGTATAAACACTGAATTGGGTGTGCCCCATCCCTACTAGAATAAGGAACTACAAGTTAATCTAATGGACAATACGCCAAACCGTTAAAAACATTCGCTATTCTTGCTAGCATTGCTTATTCGCGGTTAAAAGAGGGAATTTTTGCTTTGATTTTTGCTCTCACCAGTAAAAACGGCATTCTGTTGGTGCATTCGAAAAGGCAGTTGGAGCAATAGCAAAGGAAGACATGGAAAAGTATACTGTCCAAAAAAAAAAAAAAGTATACTGTCCACATTCAAGCACATGTATCCCGACTCCCCATTAACCTATGCTTGATTCATGAGCCTCCTTGGTTAATATCTCCAAATATTTTTTATTTATTTATTTTACTCCATTGTTTTAAATTTCATTATATGATTTAAATTGCATTGTCTGGGAACTGTATAGCTCATCTGGTGAATGTGGTCTGTCAGTAAGATTACTTCTTTTTGCACATCTATTAAAGTGTTAATAAAAATTTCACTAGTAGGCAAGCCAGCAGTACTTTCAGAAAATTTAGTACATGTTCCTGTTGATGAAGATGGAGGAAAGGAAGGTATAAAGGATGGAGGGATCCAATTTGAGCACAGTATTCTAAAGAACCTTTAATGATGATGAATAATGTTACTACTACTATTACTATTATTATTTTATGAGCATTTCCTTCTTCTAGGTATTCTCTCCAGAAGAAAAAGAAAACCTAGGAAGAGGAACAGCCAGGCAATTTCCCTCCACACAACCCCTTTATCTTCCCATCAAATCTTGATGCACACACAGGGCAATGAGCCTCTGAAAAGAATGGTTTGTGGCCTTGGTAACTGAAGGCAAGAAGCAATATAACCATTGCCCAATCTCATCATGGGAATGAAATAAACTTCTGTCACTACTTTTTATCTTTTTTCCGAATCCTTTCACATCTTCAAATCATTCTTCATTTCCCAGCCTTTAGCATTGTTCTTCATTACTTTTTTCCAAAAAGGTTGCACCTAGCTCTATCTACAGCCAGATGAAAAGCTTGCAGTGGACAAAACGAGATTCTTTTGCACAACTGTTTTAGGTGAGTTTTTGCATTCCACTTGTTTAGATCTGGGAAGTTTAAATGGCACTGAATTCATGATATCAATACTATTTTAATCATTACATTGAGATAAAAATGGTTGGATAATACACCTTCCTTAGATAACCTGAAAGTCCCTTTATTCAATCATCCTTCTTGCCACCTCCTAGCTCTCTCCCCCCCACCCCCTTCATAACATCTTTTCTTTATTCACAAATACTATTACCTCAGTTTTCCAGAATGTAGTGAGCTGAAGATATTTTAAAGGAGCAGGAGAACTTGGATACTTTTCCATAGTGTCTTCAGCAGCCCTCAACTGGAGAAGTGCCCAGAAAGGTTATACTTTCAGATCCCCTTTCCTTTTCCCTGCCATAGTGCATATATTCCTAATGTTAGGAGTCCACTTTTGGTGACGATAGCATTTTTTATTGTAAAGCTTCCTCTTTTAAAATGTAACTTACCCCAGAGAGGAAAAACACATTAAGTTGGTTATCTGTAAGGGCCCCTGTGAATTCCTGCATCTGAACTCATTTTCTTCCCCTGACATGTAGCTTAAACAAAGTATCAAGGGAACAGTATTTGTTATTGGGGAAAAAAAAAAAAATAGGAAGTCCACCGTGGCTATTTTAGAGCATGGGATATTTTTGGTAAGGTGAAAAGCCTCCATGAGAACCACAGATAGATTATGGAGATAATGTTTGCAAACAAAAAGAAGAAAGACCCAGAAAAAAGATGAGATGGGAGATGAACCAAAGAGGTTCACTGCTTCATTCTATTACCAAAGGCCTTGGGGTATATTGGCACACTACACAAAGACCCCCACGGATATAAATTTAAAGTACAACTTGTATCCTGTGCCTTTTGTGTTTCTTTGGTTTTTGGAGTTTTTTTGTTTTTTGTTTTGTTTTCATTTTTGTTTTTACACAGAGGGAGGGAGAGAGAGCTCGCACATGAGTGAGGGTTGTGGGGCATAGAGGGAGAGGGAGAGAGAGAATCTTAAGCAGTCTCCACACCCAGAGCAAAATGGACATGGGGCTTAATCTCATGACTCTGAGATCATAACCTGAGCCAAAATCAAGCATCAGCACTTAACTGACTGAGCCACCCAGGAAGCCTTCTTGTGCCTTTTAAACTCTATAATCTAATCATCACATCTTTCAAGTGATCTTCAAATTTCTGGAATCATCAGATCTTTTGTTACATGTTAGGGTGCATATATAAATATGCACAAAATAGATTAATAAATACATATATAAACATATATAACACTCTGCCACCAAGTTGACATGATAGTTTGATCAATTTTTTTCTTCTACCTCCACCTGACTATCCTCACCCAAGTTAGAGACAAGATCATTCCGAAGTTTTCTGCAGCCATAAAGAAAGTCAATAATCATACTCATCCCCAGATAATTTAATAGTATTCTTCTCAAGGGTAATCATTTGACTCTCATCAATTGTATATTGAAAGGATAAAGAAGGTACAACTGAAGGGAATGATGCAACATTGCACCAGAATACATCTTATTCCTTTTCAAGACAGCAGGGAACATGCATTCTAACAAAATGACTGAAGAAAAATGCATTTTAAAAAGGAAAGATGGGACACTAGGTGAGAGGTGTACAGGAACTCTGTGTAATTTTCAACTTTTTTGTACATCTAAGATGATTTCCAAATAAAAATTTCCTAAAATAACAGAAAAAAAAAAAAAAAAAGGAAAAGAAGAGAGATAAGGAGAAAGAGAGGCCACAACAGTAAGGATGGGTGGTAAGTAATGAGTTCCCATACCATGCCATGAACTAGGCACCTCACATTTTTTGCTCATCAATTCTGATGTCATTCTCATTTTTAGATATTACAAGTCTCATCTTAAGATGAAGCACAATAAGGGCTGTCTGGGTGGTTCAGTGGGTTAAGTGGCTGCCTTAAGCTCAGGTCATGATCTGGGAGTCCTGGCATTGAGCCCCCACATTGGGCTCCCTGCTCAGGCTCAGTGGGGAGCCTGCTTCTGCCCCTCCCCTCTGCTCATGTGCTCTCTCTCTGTCTTAAATAAATAAGATATTTTTTTTGAAAAAGATGAATTACAATAGGATTCTAGAGTATAAAATTGTATCAAGATTTTTTTAAAAATGTATCAAGATCACATAGACAGGGAGCAGCCCAGCTAGAATTTGACTCAATGTGTCCTACTTTTAGAATTTTCTTCTAGCACAATGTTGTATTATCAATTACACCTCAATTAAAAATAATAATAAAGAATTCTCTGAGTTTTCCTCATCTTCACTTTCACCTCTTGATGTTTCCCAAGGTCTGTCTTCTCCTTTGCCACATGACTATTTGATAGACAGGTACCCAATCAAAGCTTCATCCTTTCAGTTGATGTGAATTTTGCTTTGGCATAAAATATGCTGTTCTTGTGAAACACCCACCCAGGTCTGTGTTTAACTTTGTAAGGCAATAAGTTCAAGGCAAACCCAGCTGAGGTACCCAACCCTCAGTGCTGTGATAGTTGCATTTTATATCAAATAGTCCTCTAATATTCTCTTTGACAAGTAGGATCCACACTCCCTCATGTTAAATTGTTAATGGCTTCCCTTGTGGTTGGCTTCTGGTTCTGATTTCATCATAATTTAAACTCTTCATTTTATGTCAGTAAAACTGTCTAGAATAACATCACAGCCCTTGTCTAGAAGCCCTTGATGTGCCTAAGAAACAAGGTGTGTGCTCACATAAGGTGACTGCTTTCACTCTTGCTCTTTCCTTCTTTTTCCCTCTCTACCTGGCTATTTTTTTTTTCTCTCTTTTGTTTTTCCATTCTGCTTATAATGCTTCTATTGTTTCTTAAAACACACTCCACATGAATCCATAAAATATCTATGTTATTTGTTGGCAGATATTCTAAAAGGATGTGTCTGATCTGAGAATCTTCAGTAGCAATTGAGTGATGTATTGAATTACGCATTTGTGCATTGTTTTTCTGTAAATGTTAGCTATCTCAGTCTTTGGGAGGGGAGGAAAATATTCAACACAATATCTTTTTCTTCTAGTACTTTAGGCTTTCTCTCTCTCTCACTGTGTGTTTAATGCTTAAAGGATTGTGTTTAGACAATGACCTTATTTCAATTTGAGTATACAAATTCTTCTAGTTTTCCTAACAAGCATCTGTACTTTGGAGTGACCTTCTATAAAATGCAGCACAGGAATTAATCGTTCCTCTCAACATTCTCTCAAAGACGGAAGTTGCTTAAAAGGAAAGATTTTATTTTTTCAGATGCCCTGGTAACTATTAGAGTCAATGCAGGATACTCTAAAAACCTGTTCTTTTAAAACACAGATTAACAGTGCTCTTCCCATACCTATGATGTATAAACCACTCATGCCATACTCTGAGACAAAACTAAACAAAACAAAAAACATAAAATGAAAGTAAAGTTTGTTCCAACTTCTTTCAGTCAGTCTGTTTGTGATGGTGATGCATCTTTGTCCCCATAAGACCCCTTATAACCATTTCCCCAGAAAAAATCATGTGTTGGAATTCTCTTTGGTAGGTAGCAAACAAAGAAAGGTATAGGATTTAGCCACTATTGATTAGTCCTCTTGATAGGATGATCACACAGCTGAGCCTCCAAACCAGGACATTTTGACAGTGAAACTGAACACTATTAGTAGTCTATGCTAGAAAAATATGCATAAACAGGCATTGTCCTAGGTAAACTAGGATGCAAGTTTACTTTGTTATCTATAATTATTAATAGCATCTGCTTTCATTCCCAAACTCTCCCCATTTTGAACAATAGATTGTAAGGGCCTATTTATCCAAAACAGCTCCATTTCAGTTGAATAGCCATTTTGTTGTTTATGCAGTAAAACTTAAACAGACCCTGCCCCCCACCAGGGGACTTACTCAGAAACAAGTCCTGGAAACCAGTCCCAGGTAACACAGCCCAAATACAAGGGTGGGTCAGGGCAGGTGGAGGTATCCAATCAGTGGGGGCACATACTGTCTCCCTAGCTACCGAGGAGTATGGGCCCTGCCCTTTGGGCGCCTTTTGGGTGCCAATTCTGACCAAGGTGATAGGCTAGGTCAAATGTCTATTATAGGGTAAATTGTAATTCAATTGGTCACTTACATGTGACCTAGCCTATCTTCTCTGTGTCATTGGCCACCTGTGCCAGGCCCAACCACATGGCCTTTGCCCTTAAAAGCCAGTCTGTAAGGCAGAGAGGGGTCGCCTCTCTTTGCAAGAGATGGCCCTGGCTGGTCAGTTTGATTCTCGATGCTTGGTGCGAAATAAAGCTTTGCTTGACTTTTGCTTTGTATCAGTCTTGCTCCTTTGATTATGGACCAACAAGATTACATTAGTAGTTCTCAAGTTTTTCGATCTCAAGACTGCTTTACCCTCCTAAAAATTAATTAGGACCCAAACTAACATTTGTTTGTATCTCAGCCTTTCCATGTGATCAATTAAAAGTGAGACATTTTAAATATATTATTAATTGAGAAATAAAAATGCATTGCATGTTTACATAAATAACATATCAACAAACTCTGTTTTGCAAAACCAGTCAGGGAGAAGGTGACATTGTTCTACATTTTTGGAAACCTCTTTAATGTCTGGTCTAAGAGAAGACAGCCAGATTCTCATGTTTGTGTCGAGATTCAATCAGTTGTGACATCACATGAGATACAGCATCTGAGAAAATGAGAGTGAAAAAATGCAAATGATGTCCTAGTATTACTAAGAGAGTCATTTTGAGCTTGTACAGACCCCCTGAGTATACTGTGAGAACTGCTGCATTATCCTGTCTCCTTATTTAAGGACAAGAGGAGGCCTCTTCATGGAGCTTCCATGAAGAACTGGCAAAGCCACACAAGCCTTGTTTGTTGTTTTCTCTGCCCAGAACACACTTCCCTTCATCCCCAAGTGGCCACTTCCTTTGTATGATTTGTGTTTTAACATTAAGGCAGCTTCCTACAGAAGCTCTCCCCTGACCTCCAGGAGACAAGGCCGGAGCTTTTGTTGTGGGTTTTGAAGGAGCACTGTGCTTTCTTCATCACAGTATTTACTATAATTCCACATCATTGCCCTTGGAAATGTCTATCCACTTCACAGCCTGGGAGTCTCAGGTGGGTAAGGACTGGGTCTCTATCCCAAGTATGGCACATTAGACCCCTCAGCCATCCTGACTTCCCCATCTATTCTTCTTAATATTGTGTTCCTAGCACCAGAATGGTGCCTGGCACAGCATAGAAGCCTAATAAATATTTCATGTTCAAACTACTTGTTGAATGAACCAATTAAGGGAATGCCTAAGCTTCATGTCCGAAAGCTGGGACATCTATTTGTGACTGGCCACAGAGGAGGCTACAGTCTGTGACAGAATAAAACAAGTGCTTGACATAAATCATAATTTGCATATGCATCATACTAAATACTGAGATACAGACCTAATTATAATAAGGACAAAGTGAAGGCAGACCAAGGATGGGAAAAGTGATAAGGTTGGAGCTCCTTCATAAGCTTTGTCTGAATATAAAGCACCTTGGCTGCCCTGTGATCACATTCTCCATCTTACTTATATTACATGGTTCTTCAGTACTCTGTACTCAGCGAACTCTCCCTCTTCTGGATTTCTGTACTGCTGAGTGCTTTATGTCCTTAAGACTCTTTTCATATATGGCCCATATACTGTCATTATTTTTCCTGAACTTTGTCATATCCTTTTACTCAATGATGAGTTTGAGATTTCATCCTCTGCACCTTGTAATTTTTTCCTCTCCCCATGATATCTAGATGGGCTAACATTCTGCACATAGTAGGCACTGACAAATAGCTCTGTGTCATATGCTGATACACATTAGCAGAGCACAAGATTGCATCAAATTTACATTATAAAAAGAGCAAAAACAACAAAAATTGTTCTGCGTACTATGCAAAAGTTTGAAGACAAAAAAAAAAAAAATCTGTCTTTGGAACCCTGCCATGTATCCTGACTGGGACCCTTTGTGATGAATGCCTAACCTTTAGCAACTTTGATGCCCATGGGTATTCATGAGGGAACAGAGCTCCAGCTCCACAGTACATTCTCAGCCTCGGGGTGTAGCCCATCTCATCCTTTTTGAGTTATGGATCCCTGTTCTTTTACTCAGATTTATGAATTCAGACAGCATCATAGGAGGCAGGTACAGCACATAAATCAAATAACATAGGCACATGGGACAAGCTGCAAAATTATCATTGTCCCTTTGCACACTTTACAATGTCAGAGTGAGGATATGTCTAGTAGTCTAGAAGCGTGAAACAGTTAACATCACTCATTAAGTGCCTCGCTTTTTATGTGGGTTTCATTTAGGCACAAGAAAAGACTAGCTTCATATATTTCTGCACTCAATAGTAAATGTATAACCTAACTGCATAATATACATGTAATTCTCTATCAGAAAAATGCTATTGAACTAGATACTATCCAAGTTTTCTTCTAAAATTCTATAATTCAATGAGATAATATTTTAAATGTTTGTTAATGGTGGCCCTGAGAGCATTAAAAACAATTCCCCCATCAAAATAAATAACCTTCGGTGTTTTCCAATGGATCTCCACTGCTCAGAGAATAGATAGTATTAAGTGTCAATAAAGAAAAGCAGTATCTTTACACGAACAGATTTTTTTCAATGGTCTATATCAAAATAACTTCATGTAGTTGTGATGCAGAAAATTGGGTTTCCATCAAAGACTGCTGCTCCCATCTATGACTTTAGAGCTGTTGCTGGGAACTAATTGCTTAGACAGTGTTTACAAGTCCAAATTCCCCTTGCACCTGTGTGGTCAGTGGAGTATAACCACACAACCGTACCACTGGAATTTGGATATATACCAATTCTAAGACCAGCCCATACAAAACTCCCATATATTTTTCATGCCCTCTTTCTTGATGCTCAGAGCAATCTCAGAAACCACACAATGTAGGTAACAGAGCTTCTATCCACCTGGGGCCCTGAATGACTACATGGACCAGATCTTCCTTCCTACTCCCTGACCAACATACCCTACCCTCAATCACTATTAGGGAAATTTATATGAGTGAGAAAAAGCTTCTATTCTGTAAGCCACTGATATTTGGGGGCTTATTGGTACACAGCAGCTACTATATTGTATTAGTACAATTGCACTCACACTATTTCTTCCAAAACAAAGCACAGCAAAAAGTATTATTTTCTTTAGAATTTTAGAGAATGTTTTCTTTTCCCTCCCAGGCATCTTGACTTAAGTGCACAGTTGTAGAACAAAGGATGTGTTTTGTTTCAAAGTGTTAAACTTTGTTTATTGTAAGCTCCTTGATTCTTAAATATTAAATATTCTGAAAAAAATTGAATATTGACAGAGGATGAGTTCGTGCAGAAATAGGATTTCTACTACATTCATGATAATTAAAAAAAAAAAAATTCCCTAGAAGAGTTAAACACTGAGTAAAACTTACTCCCTTGGGAGTAACTAACTACTTTCTCCCCTGGGATCTTTCTGTCATTTCAATTAAACTCACTGGTTTTTCCAAGTTGGCAAAAATGAAATTTGGGTTAAGAGTTTCCCTTGTCATTTCTTTTCTTCTGAAAGGTGGAAAATAACTTTCTGAATGCCCTACTTCTGATTAAACATTTTTCACAGCTGTCCAGGGAGCCGAGGTCTCCCGCCATAATCACCCGAATGCCTGGCCCAGTGGCCCCACCACCTTCTCTCACTCTCTGACTTGGCTGTCTTCAGCACACTTACACAGCCGTACCAGTACCATCGTTTCTGGTCCTCTTCTCACTCAAAACATTCCCAGATGCAGTTCGGCTTCTGGGTTGCACATCTTCCCACAGGGAATTCTCTAAACACACAGCTTCTCTGCCTTTCTTCCTAACATGCCTGAATCTTTGCGCTTTCATACCCCCTTCTGCTTGAGTCACTTCTGTTACAGAGTGGTAGCAAGTCTCAATTTTCCCCAAGCTGTCAGAGTCACTTCATTACTGAACAATCTCAAGTTCCTTTTCTTCATTGACTGTGCTTTGTGCTATAATTTATAGACATTAGATTTATTACATATGGTTTTCAGTCCTTATACCCGCTATTTTCTCTCATGATCACTTTGTGATTACGATACCCCTATCACAGGATAGCAGTGAATTACACAGTTTCTTCAGGGAAATTCATGGAGATTTCAACAAACTGTTTGAAGAAAGCAATTATTCTACAGCATTTCTTTCACGGGAAAATCAACCTACTAATGATCTCTTGAAGAGAAACTCTGGTTGTTTTAACTCAAATTGCCAACTTTGAGATTCTTCTATTTTATTACTTTTTTGAAAACTATTTACTACCCAACTGATACTAAATTTATGTGCCCGGGTTTCTACGTTTCTGCTTTTTTAGAGATTTGGATATTCGTTCATTTCCACACTTGTGACATCAATTCCATTTTTCATCTCTGTTCATGATTAATTCTAGTGGCTGTGAAATACCATGCAACTTCCTGGCATCAATTCATGTGAATTTTGTGCTTTCTTCCTTCCGACACCATGTAGTCAAAACTTTGAAGGTCTTTTTCTTAGATGAAAGTAGAAGGAGTTGAGTGAGTTCTGTGTCTCCCTCTGTCATTTTTTATTATCTTTCCCAAAAGAAGCCTCTTCTTTCCTTAATTGACCTTCCTATTTGACACTAACTTTAAAAACACTCTCGTTGGTTGATGTGGATATGTATAGGCATTAAACTGGCCATTTGGGATTTTAGCTAAGTGGACATTATTTTGATGGTTCCAGGTTACTCATTTCATTTGTGCCCTTGGTCATGTGTAGGTTTTTTCCATCCATTCTTCATGATCTTTTAAAGTTTCAGTTCATGTAAAAGTATGTTATTATCATGGTATTGATTTAATGAAGGAAATTTTGGAAGCCTAGAAGCTAAATAACAAACGAATGAAATAAAGGTACATGTTTATAATGCCAAAGGGGACATCTCATGACCATTGCCTGGGTTTTACTTGTAGGTTTTTCCCGGCAATCCTGCTCTCTGATGTGTGTTCTCATAACAAGAGCACTCAATGTAGTTGTGCCCATAGCTGTGCCTCCCAGGGAATTTCAGGAGTAAAGGTCAGCGAACTTCAATTACACTTGTGCTCGATTAGCAGCTACCTGCATTTCATTTTGCTAGCCTTTTTGTTTCAATGAAATTTCTGTCTCAAGAGGTTTACCTGATTTCAGATCAAAACGCTGAAATAGGTTGATGTTGTAAAGCTTCTGAGGAGAGCTTAGGGTCTTTAAATTTGATACCTTTCAAAGATTTTCCTGGGATCTGGAATTTCCTTCAACGCAAAAGATATATTCCATAAACAGAGAGGTTTTCAACTTTATGGCTTGCAGTTTCTTTGGAACTCTATTACATTCAAAAGCACGTTTGGATTCTGGGTTTGGTTTTACATTTCAACCAGGATCACTGCTCCCTATTACACCACTCACTCTGCACAAACGATTTCAAAGTGTCCATGGAAAAGGAGAAAGCCTTTCAATGCGTCTTAAAATTTTTAATTCGTAAGGGAAAATGAATACTGAAGCCTGTAGATACAATGACTATGAGAAAAGTTTTTCCGTTATTGCCCCAGGCCATCATAAAATGCTACTGGCCTTTGTAATCTTAGCAATCTTGTTTTTCATTACTTCCTACTGCTGTTTACACACCTGTTCTCACTTTTTTTGTCATTCTGTTCGGAACAACAAAAACACATATTGCTTTTCTCATTTTGCCCAATACGTTAAATGGAGGCTGTGTTTCAACAATTCATATGAAAACAAGGATGACTTTTTTACATTCCTTCCTGAACAGGATCCTAAAGAAGCTCTAAGCATTGTACTAATTTACTCAGTGATTACATATTAACTGTGAAAGCAATATTAAAAAATTCTTTTCATTTCTGAAAAACGGACTGCTTCTAGGCTTGTAATTTATTTTAATTGAATGCTGAGAGAATTGCTGGCTATAAAACAGAGGAAAGCAGTTCATTTGGGTCTAAAACATGGATGCAGACCCAAATGCTCACAGGGGTCAGGCAGGGAATACAAATGAGTGGACTGGAGAAGATGAATCCAGCAGTAAGCTGGAGGGGCGCAAGCCTTACTCAGGGGTACTCCTGCTGCCAACAGCTGGGTAGCGCACAGGTGCCTTAAAGGATTTAGGTTTGTCTTTCCAGAGCTTCTAATTTTTAAAAAGATGCCAGGAATCTGGATTTTGATGTGAAACATTCTGCTTTTCAAAGACTGGAAACCAGCTCAAAGTGTTTTAAAACCTTTTGCACACCTAAAATAAATAAAGAGGAAAAGAAACATCCTGGAGGATAGACTGAGCTTGGGCATCACATTTCTCCACCTGCTTTGGATTAGAAAATTAGTTTTTCTCCCAACAGAAGTGATCTTTGGCTTTTTGTTATGACTTCATTCCTATATTGCATTTTTTTTTTCAATTCTATTCCCTGGTGTGTCACTACAGAAAGAGTTCAAGAGAGCATGAAATTGGGAGATTACCTATACATATAATTATTAATAATATTATGTATTAATAATACATAAGTATATGTATAGATACATGTATAATTCTAGGGGCAAAGAAGAGAGGAAAACAAATACTTAGTTTTTTAGAAATCCCAAAGGAGGATAATTGGCTGAATCTCTAAAAGGTAGTGACACGCAGGAGACATATGAGCATAAAGTTCAGCACGCTCCATCATCTTGAAGGAAGGCCATCAGATCTCAGTATATGTGGATCTGCACGTTTATTTATATTAGTAACCTTACAGCATTAGATATGCTGATTAGTTTGCACTGTACCATGGCAATTTATTCCATTGTAGAATTCAAAATAGCTTTCTGTATTTTTTTTCTCCTCTACCTTTTAAATCTCTATTTCAGATTTTCTAATTATGTGATGGTGGCATTATTTTAGGTATGTGTGAACATTTTCACTAAGCCCACATAGGATGACTCTAAATATTCACAACTCTAATTGATTTTCATTCCTTCTCCACTATTATATGTCGTATTTACTATATTCCTCTTGCATTTAGAAAAATGAGTTAAATTAACATGCTAAAATTTTTGTATTCTTATTTTTTTTCTTGCCCCAAGACATAAGAGAGACTAAAACAAGAATAATAACATCAGCTGATTTGAGGTCGATATTCCTGATACCCATTAATTGGTTTTAGTTTAATTCATATTGCAAAGCAACTGGTCAGTTTGGTCAACTGATTCCATAAAGAAATTTTTGGGAAAAAATAAATAGCCAAATCAGTTTTACTCAGTAGCTATCAATTTATTATATTCTTCTCTACCTAAATATTTTGGAGAGTGTAAGCAGAGCTTTACACATCACATAACCAGCTGATAATTAAAATATATCAAATTTTTTTTTGTATAGAGTAAGCAACTTTTAAAAGAAGTTATTAAAGACATTATCTCCTTTTCATGATATAGCTTTAATATGGTTACCCCTAATTTTATTTCTATATTTTTTAAAGATTTAGTTATTTATTTTAGAGAGAGAGAGCATGAGTGGGAGAGAAAGAGAAAATCTCTGTTGAGTACAGAGTCTGACGCAGGGCTCTGTCCCATAACCCTGAGATCACAACCTGAGCTCAACTAATTTTAAATATTAACCAACTAATTTTAAATATTAAATTTGACCCAACTTACAGAGGTATTTCTAATATATATTTCTATGTTTTAATTTTATGTGACTTTTTCCTTAGTCCTTTCTTTGACTCATCTTTTTTTTCTCCATAAGGTAATTACTTACGAGTCTTAAAATTACTTTCTACTTAGTTCCTATAAAGAAACTATCTATCCCCTCTACTTCAACAAATAACAGTTTGGCACAAACTGTTATTAATTCATTTGTGAATAACATTCATAATAAGGCAGACATGAATCTTCATTAGCTTAAATTAGGTGATGGTTTGTTAGATAGCAAAAGGGATAGGAGGGAAAAAAAAACAAAGAATAGATACATTGGACTTCATACAAGCTAAAACCTTCCATGCTGCAAATAATACTATTAAGAAAGTGAAAAGAAAACTCACAGATTGGAAAGAAAGATTTGCAAATCATGTATCTGAGGAGGAATTTGGATCTAGGATATATGAAAATATACAGCAGTATATAAAAGACTCTTATAACTCAACAATAAATAAATATTCCATTTAAAAAGTAGATAATCTGTAGCAACATTTCTCCAAAGAAGATACACATTTGGCCAGTAAGTACACAAAAAGATGCTCAACATCATTAGCTGTTAGGGAAATATAATTCAAACTATGAGATTCCACATCACACTCACTAGGATGGAGTAAGATTATGGAGAAATCAGGACCCTCATACATTACTGGTGGGAACGTAAGGAGTTCTAGCCACTTTGGAAAACAGTTTGTTAGATTCTCAACAGTTCAACATAAAGCTACCATATGACCCAACAATTAACACTGGTAGCAACGAACCCAAGAGAAATGAAAATAGCTCTACCCAAAACCTTGGACAAATGATAATATCCATAAAGTGGAAACAACTCAAATTTCCATCAGCAGATGAGTGGTTGAATAAAACATAGTGTATCTATACAATGGACATACAAATTTGAATAGAAGTGGTGAGATCAGACATGGCTGTCATTTCCTGATCCTTGAGGAAAACTGCTCACCATTAACTGTATTGTTAGCTGTGGGGTTTTCAGATCTGCTCTTAATCTGGTTGAAGTTCCCTCTATTCAGTTTGTTGAGCATTTTTATCATGCAATGATGTTGGATATTATAAAATCTTTAATTCTGCAAATATTAACATGATTATATGTTTTAGTCCTCTTTCTTTTTTTTTTTTAAGATTTTATTTATTAGTTAGAGAGAGATAGAGCAAGCACAGGCAGACAGAGAGGCAGGCAGAGGCAGAGGGAGAATCAGGCTCCCTGCCGAGCAAGGAGCCCGATGTGGGACTCGATCCCAGGACACTGGGATCATGACCTGAGCCAAAGGCAGCCGCTTAACCAACTGAGCCACCCAGGCATCCCTAGTCCTCTTTCTAATAACATGCCATATTACATTGATGGGTTATCAGATGTTAAGTCAATCTTATATTCCTGGGATAAATCCCACTTACTCATGGTATATAATCTTTTACATATTACTCACTTGATTTGCTTGTATTTTGTTGAGAATTTTGCTTCTATATTCAAAGAAATGTTGGTCTATCATTTTCTTTCATTGAAATACTGTGGTCTGGTTTTATATGAAGGAACTACTAGACTAAAAGAATGACATGGGTAATATTCCCTCCTTTGTCATTTTTTTGAAAGTGTTCTTTAAAGAATTGGTGTCAATTCTTCAAATGTTTCATAGAATTCACTAAAAAAAAAGCCATTTGGACCTGGGCTGTTCTGGAAAGTTTTTAAATGACTAATTCAATTGTGTCACAGGTCTTTTCAGATTTTCTATTTCATCTGAGTCAGTTTCAGAAATTTATGTCTTTCCAGGATTTTGTCTATTTCATCCATGTTTTCTAATTTATTGGTATATTGTTGTTTATAGTATTCCCTTACAATTATTTGTATCTCTGAAAAGTGGGTCATGGTGTCCCTTCTTTTATCCCTGATTTTACTCATCTGAATCATCTTATTTTTTTAGTCAATCCAGCTAAAGGACTGTCAATTTTTTTGACAGCAAAAAATGAACTTTCAATTCATTAATTTTTCTACAATTTTACACAAACTCACCCAGAAAATCAAAGAGGAATGGATATCTATCCACTCATTCCATGAGGCCAACATTATTCTTACATCAAATATACAAAAATATTTCAAGACAAGAAAATTTCCCTCATAAACATAGATGTAAAACTTATTTTTTTAATTTAGCAAATCAATACAATAATGTATAAAAATATAATACACCATGACCAATAGTGATTTAGCCCAGGAATGAAAAGTTGATTTCACACTAGAAAAGCAATTGGTGGGGTACCTGGGTGGCTCAGTTTGTTAAGCGACAGCCTTCTGCTCAGGTCATGATTCTGGAGTCCTGATCAGCAGGGAGTTTGCTTCCCCCTCTGACCACTCCCTCCTCTCATGTGCCCTCTCTCTCTCTCTCATTCTTTCTCTCTCTCAAATAAATAAATAAATAATCTTAAAAAAAAAAAAAAAAAGGAAAGTTATTCATGCCATCTCAATAGATGAAAAAAAAAAAAAAAAAGCTTTTAATAACATTCTAAATCTATTCCTAAAAAAATCTCCCAGCAAACTAGGAAGAGAGGAAAACTTTTCAACCTAAACAAAGGGTGTCTATTTAAAAACCATCAAGACTGGAGAGAAAGAAGTAAACTATGTTATGACCATCTGCACAGGAAATCCAGTTGAATTTACAGGAAGAGCCACTGGAACTAGTAAGAGAGTGTAACAAGACTGTGAGATACAAGATCATACATACCAAAATAAATAAGAAATTGGAAATGACAATTTTAAAATACCATTTACAATATTTTCATGATATTAAATGCTTAGGTAAAAATGTAGTGAAATATTTATAAGATTTGTATGCTGAAAATGACAAAACCTTGCTGAGAGAAATTAAAGTAGATCTAAATAAATGGAGATATACCATGTTCATTAATTAGAAAACTCAATATTGTTAATATGTTAATTCACCCCAATTTGACCTACAGATTCAACACTATCCCAATAAAATTGCTAGCAGACTTTTTCTTACATACAGACAAGATTTCCTAAAATTCATACGAAAAACAAAAGAACTAAAATAGCCAAAACAATTCTGAGAAAGATAAACAAAGTAGGAGAAGTTGCACCACTTGACTTTACAAATTATTAAAAAGTTATTGTATCGAGAAAGAATGGTACTGCCATTAATACAGATAGATGAAGGGAACTAAACAGAAAGTTCAAAAGCAGAACCATACATATTGTCAATTGACTTTTAAAAAAGCTGCAAAGCATTTCAATGAAAAACGATAGTCTTTCCATCAAATGGAACTAGAATAATTGGGTATCCATGAAGACATCCATTACTACTTTGCATCATATACAAAAACTAATACAGGAGAGATTATGGGGGCATCTGCAGGGCACAGTCAGTTAAGTATCTGACTTGATTACGGTTCAGGTCATGATCTCAGTGTCATGAAATCAAGCCCTGGGGTTGGGCTTCATGGTCAGTGGGGAGTCTGCTTGAGATTCCCCCTCTCCCTCTTCCTCTGCCCCTCCCCTACATGCATCAGCTCTCTTTCTCTCAAATAAATAAATACAGAAAAAATATATAGATGTATATGAAAGACCTAAAACTATAAAATTTCTAGAATAAAACATAGGAAAAAATCTTTGTGACTTTGAGTTAGGAAATGATTTCTTAGATATAGCACAAAAGCATAGTATTACACAAACAAATTAGAAAATTAACTTCAACAAAATTAAGGACTTCTGCTTTCAAGAGACACTATTAAAAGAAAGAAAAGACAAGTTTTAGACTGGGGAAATATATTTGAAAATCACATTTCTGATAAAGGACTTACATAAAAAATATGTAAAGTACTCCCAAGTCTCAATATAAGAAACAACTCAGTTTAAAAAAAGGGCAAATAATAAGAACAGACCAAAGAAAGTAAATTAATTGCAAATAAGTACATGAAGAAAAATACTCATCATCATTACTCACTAGGGAAATCCAAATTAAAAACCATATGAGATATTTCTAAACACCTATGAGTATATTTAAAATTAAAAGAACTAATCATACCAGTATTTACAAGGATATGGAGCAAATGGAATTTACACATAATACTTATAAGCTCCCTGAGTGCTGTATTTGATTCTAATTCAGCCCACTATCCCTATTAGTAACAAGTTTAATAAATATTTATGGAAATGTAAAAAGTTGATAACTTATTAATAACTAACCAATTCTCACAAAGTAGAACCATTTTCTATCCATTATGTAGGATAAAAATTCTCAAAGTCAAATGACATGTCTAAAATCACTCTGCCATCAAAAATCAAAAATTATTAATGGATCTTTCTCTGATCTATTCCCCTCCCCCAAATTTGACAATTATATGACAAAATTCTATTCTCTACATCATTTTTGTTATTTGTAGGTGTTTAATTAAAATTAAAATGTGTAAATTCTTTTTTCTTTTCTTTTATTTTCTTTTTTTCTGTAAATTTATATGAAGAAAAAGACAGGGACACCTGGGTGGCGCAATCAGGCAAGCATTTAACTTTTGGTTTTAGCTCAGATCATGATCTCATGAGTTCTGGGATTGAGCCCATTTTGGGCTCCACTCAGCATGGAATCTCCTTGAGTTTCTCTCTCCCTCTCCCTCTCCCTGCCCCACTCTGTGCTCTCTCTAGCTCCCTCTCTCAAATAAACAAATAAATCTTTAAGAAGAAAGGAAGGAAAAGAAAAGAAAGGAAAAGAAAAGGAGACAAGCAGAGAATATCAGGGGGAAAAAAAGTCAAATACAAAATCTCCCTTTATCATCTAAATTATAAAAACAAAGTCCTTCAGTGATTTCTCCCCTCACAGCTCATGGTCCCTTTTGCAGGTCATGATACTTCAGTTGTTTCATTGTATCCATTTAAATGTTTCTGTCATAGGAAACTGGCCAACATGCTGACAGTTAAAGGTTTAATAATTCAGAGCATCTTCTAGTTTTTACAAGTGTGGACAAGAGTATCCTTTACTTAAATGTGGCTCATTAGCTAAGACTTGAAAAACTTCTAATAGCCTTTTTGAGCCTACTTTTCAAGTTATGAAATTCAATATCCCTATGCTAGAGCAGTAAATGCTCCTTAAGAACAGAATTTCAAATTTTATTATCAGGATAGTGCATATACCAGGGTGATGCCCACCTGATTATTTTTTTTATCATCTGTGCAGACAAGGAGGCTCCCTTTGCCTCAGGACCAAGGCAACTACACATGCATCTTCTATTAGTTTCTTCTCTCTCTGAATTTAAGATAGGATAAAATTGATAATTTTTCACTTTACTGGGTATTTTGCTGCAAAAACTATTTATCATTCTGCAAATATATGTGTTTGGTGAATCCCTGAACTTGTTGCTATCTGAGAGCTGCATATAGAAAATTAAACAGCTCTGCTTCCTACCCACTAAGAGATTATAATCAGTTACTGATATGAGTGTAGGCATTAAATTTACTCTGCAGAATTGGAATGTCAAGTATGAGGTATGGATTACAGAATTTCACCTGTCTGGCAGAAATAAAGCTCTTAAAATAATGAAAAATATTGGTGAAAAATCACGGAGCAAATAATTAGAAAACAGGTTACTGATTTTTATTCCAAGTTAGTTAAGAGACATTTTTATATCTAAAAATAGACCTTGGAAGGTGATATAAAGTGAGTGCCAATAAATATAAGATGTGTACAAATGGACCTTCTTAAAGAGGTGAAACATCTACTCTTAGTAATATGATGCTTTTAAGAACCAGATAAAAAGATTTGTTGAATTCTGAAATTCTGCATAGGGGTAATTAGTATAATAATGAAAGTTTTTCCTACTGCTCACATATAAATTCCCTGAAAAGCTTTGTCATTTTGAAACAGTAATAATCACACTTTCAAATGAACAACACCTAAAGGAACAGAAACAATTAAATAATGTTAGTTGATTACGAATGAAAAACATGCATAACTCCAGTTGAAACCACTTGTGTGCTAACTATTTCCACAATAGGGTAAATTTTGCATGTCTGTTCTGCGTGTTTCAGAAAATAGTTGTCAGAATTTCTAAGCTGTTAGTTACCACAGATCTGTTTTGAGTTCAAGGAGCCAGATTTGAGAATAAAGAGGTAGAGAATGGCTTGCCATAGACTTCACTCTAGTGGGCAAACCTCTCAAGTTCAAAAACCTGCGGTCTCATGATGATACAATATAATGATCCATAAAGCAGCTGAAAGTCATCTACTTGGCTCCAAATGTGAGAGGCAAAAGACTTACTGAACTCGGAAAAATGGAAATTTAGCTTTGAGGAAAGGTAGACTTGAAGGAGCTTAAATCCTGAATGAGATTAGGAAGAGAAAAGACTTATAATCATCAGGAGACTTACCAAACTGAGGTGCCCCAGGCTGAGCTTTCGGAACCCCTGACTCCTGACTTAGCACTAGGAAGGGTAAGAATTCAAGTGCAATTAACAGAGGTGGGGAAGGGGATAGCAGGTTCTCATATTAAGTTGGGAATTAAATTAAATCCCCAAGTTCATCAGAGAGAAGTGGCAAAGATGTATTTAAAATTTGCTAAACTCTTGGGAAGGTAAGCCTCTTTGAAAAGGATAAAAGAAATATGAAGGATGTATTTCTTCTTCCCTTTCCTCTAAGAAAGGGATGAAGATGGGTTTATTACCCTTAATTATTATAGTCAAACTCCCTTGATTCACCTGGCAACAAATTGGCTTACCAGCCAGAGACTATTAGCTGTTCATTAACAACAAGTTAGACACTGTATCAGTCTTCCAATAAAACTAATGATTAATAACTTTACATTTTAACAGAGCTTTATAACTTGAAAATTATTTTTCACAATATTCTTTCTCTTTCCTCTGACACTCTAGAGCAGGGACTTTCAGATTATAGCCATAACCCAAATTCAGCCAGCCACTTGTTTCTATATTTACTAGAACACAGCCAGGCTCATTTTTTTAACGTAGTTTCTATGGCTGCCTTCATAATACAAAAGCCATGTTGAATAGTTACAGCAGAGACTATACAGCCTGCAAAGACTAAAATATTTACTATCTGGCCCTTTAAAGTACAGGTTTGCTGAGCTGTGCCCTACAGCTCCGTGTTGGTACCACCTTTAAGGCATTTATCTTACAGACCTTTGTTTTAGAATGATATTTGTAACTGTACTATCATTTTCTAAAGTACACGCTATTCAAAGGCAAAAGCTGTGTTTGACTCATTTTGTGTCTACTGAAATGCTTAAAACTGTAGATGATGAAAAAATACCAATAAATTACCGTATGTGATTCTTTTAAAAATTCTGTAAGATTATAATCCTCCTATTTCAGACCTGGAAATGAAGTAAAACAGGGTGGGAGTTTGTCTTATTCTAACATGTAGCTGAATTTCAAATGTCGTTCACATACATTTAAGAATATATGTTTTTACTTTGTTTTCAAGCATCATTGAACACAACATTTCTTTATGTTTTAAGACTATTTGTTGATGGCGGTGTACCAGAGCGACCAGAGCTTACCAACTCAATGTGTAATCAGTGTTTCATTACCCACACTATGTATGTGAACATTTTTTCTTTGGTTTATAGATGCAATATGGCTGCTGTAAATCAAGACCTTTCTGTGTCTCTATCCATAAACTAGATAGACTCTTTAGAACCAGCATGTTGCTTCTTGAGCCATTACTTAGTAATGGTTACCTATCAATAGGCTATAATGACCAACAGAGAAACAATGACAACTTCTCAGTAAAGCTAATCCTCCCATTTGAGGATCAGCTGTGCCTACAAATCTTCTTTTCCACCCTATCCCTCACCAACACCTTTGAGCTCAGGGAAAAGTATGTCCAGTAGGGAAATGAAAAAAAAAAAGGTGGAGACCAAGTCTCTAAAATCTCTTCCAGGAAATGAAAGCAGAGGGAGTACATTCTAATTCATTCTACAAGGTCAGTAACAAAATCAGGGAAGACATTACTAGGAAGGAAAATTACAGACAAATATCTCATGTGACCATAGATGCAAAACAAAAATCCTTAGCAAAACAGTAATGAATCAAATCCAGTGATATATAAAAAGAATTATATACCAGTTGGGATTTATTTGAGGTATGTAAGGCTGGTTCAATGTCTGAACATCTGTTAATATAATCTGCCACATCAACACGTTAAAGAAGAAAAATCATATGATCATATCAAAAGATGCAGCAAAAGGATTTGACAAAATTCAACACCCATTCATGATAAAAGTTTTCAGAGAGACGGGGCACCTGGGTGGCTCAGTGGGTTAAAGCCTCTGCTTTCAGCTCAGGTCATGATCCCAGGGTCCTGGGATCAAGCCCTGCATCGGGCTCCCTGCTGAGCAGGGAGCCTGCTTCCCCCTCTCTGTCTGCCTCTCTGCCTACTTGTGATCTCTGTCAAATAAATAAATAAAATCTTTAAAAAAAAGTTTTCAGAGAATTAGGAACACTAGGAATATAAGGGAATTTTCTCAACTTGACAAATGCCATCCACAAAAAATCTAAAGCTAACCTGGTTAATGGTTATGCACAAAAAATCTAAAGCTAACATGGTTAATGGTGAGAAAGTAGATGCTTTCTCCCTATTATGAGGAACAAGACAAGGATGTCTCCTCTCACCACTGCTATTTATCATCATACTTGAAGTCTTATCTAATACAATAAGAAAGGAAAATTCCACAAAAGTTATATAAATATAAATATATATATGTATCCTCTATATATATCTTCTTATATATAGATATTTCTATATATCTATATCTATATCTATGGAAGAAATAAAACCATCTTATTTGGAGATATGATTGTCCATGTAGAAAAAGTAATAGAAAAAAAAAACCAGGAACTAAGGAGCTAATAGGCAATTATAGCAAGGTTGTGGGATATAAGATCAACATAGAAAAATCAGTTATTTCCTATTATACTAGCAATGAAAAATATATGAATTTTTTTTTAAAATACCATTTAATTAGGACCAAATCAAAAAACAAATAGGTATAAATCTAACAAAATACATATAAGATTTTTACATATCATATGTAAGGGGAAACTAAATTCTTTTTTAAAGATTTTTTATTTATTCTTCTGACAGACAGAAATCACAAGTAGGCAGAAAGGCAGGCAGAGAGAGAAAGAGGAAAGCAGGCTCCTTGCTGAGCAGAGAGCCCCATGAGGGGCTCGATCCCAGGACCCTGAGATCATAACCTGAGCTGAAGGCAGAGGCTTAACCCACTGAGCCACCCAGGTGCCCTGGGAAATTAAAATTTTGATGAAAGAAATTAAAGGTCTAAATAAAGAGATAGTCTATGTTCATGAATAACATGAACTTATTAAGGTAAACATTTTCCAAAATTGACCTATAGATTCAATGCAATCCCAGCCAAAATCCCAACAGGTTATTATATGGATATCAACACTGATTCAAAAGTTTATATGAAAGACAAAAACCCAGAGCCAAAACTATATTGAAGAAGAATAAAGTCAAGAGACTGACAATACCTGACTTTAAGACTTACTAGAAAGCTATAATGATCAAGATAGTGTGTCCTTAGCAAAAGAGTTGACAAATTCTATTCCATTGAATAGGAATTCCAGAAAGAGACCTACATAAATACACTGTTTGATTGAACTTTGACAAGGAGCAAAGACACGTCAATAGAAAAAAGATAGTCTTTTCAACAAATGGTGCTAGAACAACTGGACTACATGCAAAAAATAAAGCAAAACAAAAACAGAGAAATAGGAGGGAGGAGCAAGATAGCAGATGAGTAAGAGACCGAAATATCAGGACCCAGGAGTTCAAAGTTATCAAACCCTTCTAAACACCTACAAACTCAACAGGAGATAGAAGAGAAGAAAAGCAGCAATTCTAGGAACAGAACAGCAACCACATTCCAGAAAATAGGATGTGCGGAAAAGTGAATCCAAGGTGACAGGAAGATAGACTGTGGGGGGGAGGGGCCAGCTCCTAGCAGGTAAGACAGCAGCAGAGCACAAAATCAGAACATTTAGAAGTCTGCTCCACTGAGGGAGATTGCTCCAGAAGCTAAGTGGGTGTGGAGTCCTTGAGGGAACAGTGTGATCTCAGAACCCATGGGTTCTCAAAAAGATCAGGGATGTCTGAGTGTGGCAGAGTTCCCAGGTATTGGAGTAGGGAAGCTGACTACAGAGACAATACCAAGGAGGGACTATCAGCTTGGGTTACCTTAAATCATGATCTGTGGCACAGTTGCACCACTGCTCTTCAAACAGGGACCCAACAAGTGGCAGATCTGGGGAGACTCACCTTCCTCCTCTGGGAGGAGTGGTGCAGGAACAAGCAGCAGGAATCTGCTGGGTTTGGAGACTCCAAATGGGGCCATGCGCCAGAGATAGAAATGCTCAGTCACTGGCGGGGTGCCTGGGTTGCTCAGTGGGTTAAAGCCTCTGCCTTCAGCTCGGGTCATGGTCCCAGGGTCCTGGGATTGAGCCCTGCATCAGGCTCTCTGCTCAGCGGGGACCCTGCTTCTTTGTCTCTCTCTGCCTACCTCTCTCCCATTTGTGATCTCTGTCTGTCAAATAAATAAATAAAATATTTAGAAATGCTGTCACTGGCTAGGTGAGCTTGGTGTGCGGCCAGAGACCAGGGAGATGGGAGGGCTTGACTGCTTTTCTCTGAGGGCACACTGAAGAGTGGGGCACTGAGCTCTCAGTTCCTCCAGGCTGTAGATTGGGAGGCCACCATCTTCATTCCCATCCTCCAAAGCTCTACAGAAAGTGATCAGGAAACAAAAGCTCCCAAGAACAAACCCAAGCAGATTACTTAGCCTGGCCCCTGGTAAGGGCAGTGCAATTCCATCTCGGGCAAAGACATTTGAGAGTCACTGCAATAGGCCCTTCCCCCAAATGATCAGCAAGAACATCCAGCCAAGACCAACCTCACCAATCAAGAATAACTGCAGAATTCGAGAGCTTGGGGAAAGCAATACATAAAATTCAAAAAAAAAAAAAAAAAAAAAAAGAATTCATGGTTTTTCCCATGATCTTTATAGTTCTTCAAAGTTAAATTTTTAAATTTTATTTCTTTCTTATTCCACTTTTAAAATTTTTTCCTCTTTCCTATCTTAATGTTTTTAAACTATTTTATCTTATCAATACCTTTTTAAAAATATTTTAAGATTTTCATTGTTATAGTCATATTTTATCCCTTAATTATATTTAACCTTATTTTTTGTATGCATATAGGTTTTATATTTTTCTTTAAAATTTTGGGATAAAATATCTTCTAATAGATCAAATATACCCTAAATCTAGCACATGTCTTTGTTCTAGTCTCCAGCCTGATCATATTCTTTCCTCTTTTTTTTCAACCTACTTCTTATCAATTCCCTTTTTAGAATCTTTTTAAATTTTCATCTTTACAGTCATATTCCATCCCTTTGTCATGTTTACCCTTATTTCTGTATATGTATAACTTTTTCTTTATTTACAATTTTGGAATACAGCTTCTTCTAACAGACCAAAATATGCCCCAAATCAAGTGTGTGTGTGGCTCTGTTCTATTCACCAGTCATATATATATTTGTTTTCTTTCTCCACCCCACCCCCTGGCCTTTTCCCCTGGTACCAGGTCATCTCTTCTGATTTGGTTAGTGTATATTTGTCTGGAGTCATTGCTACCCTTTTAGTGTTTTGTTCTCTCATTAATCTATTCTTATCTGGATAAAATGGCAAAGCAGAAAAACTCACCACAAAACAAAGAACAAGAGGCAGTACTGACAAGTAGGGACCTAATCAATGTGGACATTAGTAATATGTCAGAACTAAAGTTCAGAATGACAATTATCAAGGTGCTAGCTGGGCTTGAAAAAAGCAGGAAAGACATTAGAGAATCCCTTTCTGGAGAAATAAAAGAACTAAAATCTAACCAAGTTGGAATCAAAAAAGCTATTAATGAGGTGCTATCAAAAATGGAGGTTCTTACTGCTAGGATAAATGAGGCAGAAGAGAGAATTAGTGATGTAGAAGACCAAATGATGGAGAATGAAGAAGCTGAGCAAAAGAGGAAAAACAACCACTGGACCATGAGGGGAGAGTCTGAGAGATAAGTGACACTATAAAATGAAACAATATTAGAATAATTGGGATTCCAGAAGAAGAAGAGAGAAAGGGGTAGAAGGTATTTTGGAGCAAATTATAACAGAGAATTTCCCTAACTTGGCAGAGGGCACAAGCATCAAAATCCAGGAGACACGAGAATCCCCCTCAAAATCAATAAAAATAGGTCCATACCCCGTCATCTAATAGTAAAACTTACAAGTCTCAAAGAAAAAGACAAAATCCTGAAAGCAGCTCAGGACAAGAGGTCTGTAAGTAGAAATATTAGATTGGCAACAGACCTATCCACAGAGCCCCGGTAGGCCAGAAAGGACTGGCATGATATATTTAGAGCACTAAGTGAGAAAAATATGCAGCAAAGAATACTATATCCAGCTAGGCTGTCATTGAAAATAGAAGGAGAAATGAAAAGCTTCCAGGACAAACAAAAATTTAAAAACTTGGCAAGCACCAAACCAGCCCTATAGGAAATGTTGATAAGGGTCCTCTAAGCAAAGAGAGAGCCTAAAAGTAACAGACCAGAAAGGAACAGAGACAATATACAGTAACAGTCACATTACAGACAAAACAATAGCACTAAATTCTTATCTTTCAATTGTTACTCTGAATGTAAATGGGCTAAACGTCCTAATCAAAAGACCCAGAGTATCTGAATGGGTTAAAACAAACAAAACACATTGATATGTTTTCTGCAAGAAATTCATTTTAGACCCAAAGACACCTCCAAATTAAAGTGAGGGGGTGGAAAACAATTTACCATAGTAATGGACATCAAAAGAAAGCTAGGGTGACAATTCTTATATCACATAAATTAGATTTTAAGACAAAGACTATACTAAGAGATGAGGAAGGACACTATATCATACTCAAAGGGTCTTTCCAACAAGAAGATCTAACAATTTTAAATATCTATGCTCCAAACATGGGAGTAGCCAATTATATAAGCCAATTAATAAAATCAAGGAAACACACTGACAATAATACAATAATAGTAGGGGACATTAATACCCCCCTCACTGAAATGGACAGATCATTTAAGCAAAAGTTCAAGAGGGAAATAAAGGCTTTAAGTGACACACTGGACCAGATGGACATCACAGATGTATACACAACATTCCATCCCAAAGCAACAGAGTACATATTCTTCTCTAGTGCACACGGAACATTCTCCAGCACAGATCACATCCTGGGTCACAAGTCAGGTCTCAACCAGTACCAAAAGACTGAGATCATTCCCTACACATTTTCAGACCACAGTGCTCTGAGATTAGAGTTCAATCACAAGAGGAAAGTTGGAACGAACTCAAATACATGGAGGCTAAAGAGCATCCTACTAAAGAATGAATGGGTCAAGCAGGAAATTAAAGAAGAACTGAAAAAATTCAGGGAAACAAATGAAAATAAAAACACAACTGTTCAAAATCTGTGGGACACAGCTAAGGCAGTCCTGAGAGGAAAAGAAGAAGTCAAACTCTCACTCTTCCTCAGGAAAGAAAAAATCTCTCAAGTACACAACCTAACCCTACACCTAAAGGAGCTAGAGAAAGAACAGCAAAGAAAGCCTAAACTCAGCAGGAGAAGAGAACTAATAAAGATCAGAGCAGAAATCAATGAAAAAAAAAACAACAACAAAAGAACAGTAGACCAAGTCAACAAAACTAGAGGCTGTTTCTTTGCAAGAATTAAATAGGATCCAATAGCACATTAAAAGGATTATTCACCATAACCAAGTGGGATTTATTCTTGGGCTGCAAGATTGGTTCAACATTCACAAGTCAATCAATGTGATACAATACATTAATAAAAGAAAGAACAAGAACCATATGACACTCTCAATAGATGCTGAAAAAGCATTTGACAAAGTATAGCATCCTTTCTTGATCAAAACTCTTCAAAGTGTAGGGATAGAGGATATATACCCAAATATCATTAAAACCATCTATGAAAAACTCACAGCAAGTATCATTCTCAATGGGGGAAAACTGAGAGCTTTTCTCCTAAGGTCAGGGACACAACAGGTCTGTCCACGATCACTACTGATATTCAATAAAGTATTAGAAGTCCTAGCCTCAACAATCAGACAACAAAAAGAAATAAAATGCATCCAGATTGGCAAAGAAGAAGTCAAACTCTCACTCTTTGCAGATGATATGATACTTTATGTGGAAAACCCAGAAGACTCCACCCCAAAACTACTAGAACTCATACAGGAATTCAGTAAAGTGTTAGGATATATAATCAGTGCACATAAATCAGTTGCATTTCTATACACCAATAGCCAGACAGAAGAAGGAGAAATTAAGGAGTCAATCTCATTTATAATTGCACCCAAAACCATAAGATAGAATAAACCTAACCAAAGAGGCAAAGAATCTGTACTCAGAAAACTATAAAGTACTCATGAAAGAAATTGAGGAAGACATAAAGAAATGGAAAAATGCTCCATACTGATGGATTAGAAGAATAAATATTGTGAAAATGTCCATGCTACCTAAAGCAATCTACACATTTAACACAATCCCTATCAAAATATCATCAATATCTTTCAAAGAAATATAACAAATAATCCTAAAATTTATATGGAGCCACAAAAGACCCCAAATAGCCAGAGGAATGTTGAAAAAGAAAAACTAGTGTTGGCAGCATCACAATTGCAGACTTCAAGCTCTATTACAAAGCTGTAATCATCAGGACAATATGGTACTGGCAAAAAAACCCAGACACATAGATCATTGCAACAGAATAGAGAGCCCAGAAATGGACCCTCAACTCTATGGTCAACTAATCTTCAACAAAACAGGAAAGAATGTCCAATGGAAAAAAACACAATCTCTTCAACAAATGGTGTTGGGAAAATTGGACAGCCACATGCAGAAAAATGAAACTGGACCATTTCCTTACACCACACACAAAAATAGACTCAAAGCGGATGAAAGACCTCAATGTGAGACAGGAATCCATCAAAATCCTTGAGGAGAACACAGGCATCAACCTCTTCGACCTCAGCCACAGTAACTTCTTCCTAGAAACATCACCAAAGGTAAGGGAAGCAAGGGCAAAAGTGAATTATTGGGATTTCATCAAGATTAAGAGCTTTTGCACAGCAAAGGAAATAGTCAACAACCAAAAGGCAATGGACAGAATGGAAGAAGATATTTGCAAAGGACATATCGTATAAATGGCTAGTACCCAAAAATCTATAAAGAACTTCTCAAACTCAACACCCAGGAACAAATAATCCAATCAAGAAATGGGCATAAGACATGAACAGACATTTCTGCAAAGAAGACATCCAAATGGCCAACAGACACATGAAAAAGTGTTCCACATCACTGGGCATCAGGGAAATACAAATCAAAACCACAGGGAGATACCACCTCACACCAGTCAGAATGGCTAAAATTAATAAGTCAGGAAACCATAGATGTTGGTGAGGACGCAGATGAAGGGGACCCCCCTACACTGTTGGTGGGAATGCAAGC
>RCUC01129890.1:0-37922 GCA_003697995.1 Taxidea taxus jeffersonii | reverse complement strand
AGCCTGTTTCCTCCTCTCTCTGCCTACTTGTGATCTCTCTCTCTCTCTGTCAAATAAATAAAATCTTTAAAAAAAAAACAAACAGGCAAAGAAATAACATTTTGGTTATTTTCCTAATTATTATATTAGCTCATCTCCAAATCATTTATCTTGAACTAGGACAGAGGGCCAACTTCACCCCACAGTCTGTTTTTACAAGTTTATTTGGGACAGAGCCAGGCCCATTCATTTACATTTTCTCTGTGGCTGCTTTCATGCTACTAGAACAGAGTCGAATCACTGCAACAGAGGCCACATGGCCTGTAAAGCCTAAAATACTTAATATCTGTCCCTTTGCAGATAAAATTTTTACTTTCTTCCTGCTTCTCTTACACTTTATGAAGAAATAAGATGCATGACAATGAAGCCATACTGGATTAGAACCTATCCCCTGATCCACACCAGCGTCTGGCTACTCACCCATTTTATGATATGACTTTCCTGGAAATCTGTTTGAAATCCCAATTCCCTTAAAGGCACACAGTAAAGGTTTGGGACTGTCTAAATGGTCACACTGGGATTACACTGTTAAATCTAACTTACAGGGCACCTGGGTGGCTCAGTGGGTTAAAGCCTCTGCTTTCGGCTCAGGTCATGATCCCAGGATCCTGGGATCAAGTTGAGCATCGGGCTCCCTGTCTCTGTTCGGCAGGGAGCCTGCTTCCCTTCCTCTCTCTCTGCCTGCCTCTCTGCCTACTTGTGATCTCTGTCCGTCAAATAAATAAATAAATAAACCTTTAAAAATAAATAAATAAATAAACCTAACTTACAGGGTCAGATGGTTAAATCCCACAGTTCTCAATGTGAACGCTCTTGCTAGAAGTCGAACATGAGTAAAAATTACTCCAATTGCTTCTTCAAACTCAGTAAGTTTCTGTAGAACTGGAGAAGTCTCAATAAGCTGTCGATCAGTATTCGGCTCTTGTAGCTGCAGGAAAAGAAAAATAAATAAAAATCATGTGCACTTTTTGGTTATAAGAGTAATTACCAATTCTAGGATAAGTGTTTTGTAAAATTCCTTCTCCCACAGCAAAAATTTCTGAAATGCCAATAACATACGGAAGCTTCTTTCTCATCCCTTAGAATGGCAAACAAGCCTAATATTTAAAGAAGGCTCAAATAATATTTTCCAATCTTCCATCAAATTTCAAGGCCAAGTACTGTATACAGATAGTTCAAAATCCCAAGTATTATACTAACTCTCCAAGGAAGGGGCAAATGTGAAGAACTGCTGGTGGAGAATATGTATATCTGGTATGCAGTGGTTCTCAAACTCTCACATTCATCAGAACCCTTGTAGGGTCCACCCATCCAAATGGCCGGGCCCTACCCCCCAGAGTTTCTGATTCAGTATGTCTGGAGCAAGGACTCCAAATGTGCCTATCAGGCAAGTTCCGAGGAGAGGCAGATGCTCTCAGTATGGGGACTGCTCTTTGCAAACCACTGCTTTAGAGGAATATGACTTTTGTGTGTCTTCTGGGGACCAGCCTATTTTGGCAAATGAACATGATTAAAGCCAGATTATATTGGAGATTACTGTACCACTAGGCAGGGGCTCCACCTAACAATAGGTCTTGAACAACTCAATGCAAAAGTGAGAGCATACAGCAAATATGAAAACAGTAATTAAAGTGAACATTTTCAACAACTTTGGACAATTTCATACTAAAGTTTCTAAAGTTCTTCAAATTAATGCCATTTATTACTATAAAGCCTCTCAGTAGAGTTCAGCCACTAGTGGTTCTCGTATATGCATAATGTACATACACATACATGCACATATGAAAATATGTACATGAGAATATATATACACACATATGTCTCCAAGTAAAATAGAAATAAAAGAACATAAAGAATTTTTAAACCAACTAGGAAAAAGGGTCTCACCACATAGAGATCTGTTAAATACCAAAATCTTGAGCAAAAAGTCATCACATTGTACTAAAATCTTAACTTACAATATGTTTTAAGCAATCTGAGTCAAAGCCTTCAGTTTCCAAGATCTAAATTAGGTTACAATTTAGCAATGTTAATTTAGTATTTGTTCTTTTTACTAAGCGCACACTCACTTCCACATTATTTTCTCTATAATAGCAGCTAGGGAGATATAGTAGAATTGATCTATTAAGCTTTGAATATCACTTTTTTGGTGGAGAAAGGGCACCACACCACAACCGTACAAGCAGCTCCTCCTGCCTTGTGAGGGAAGATGACCCCCATTGCTTCTCCCACTCCACTCCAAAGCACAAATGCAATACATGGGTTCATTTTACTATTTGTTCCAAAGTTTTCCAGTTCTGCCCAATACCCCAGCTTAAAGTCATAATGCCACTAAAGGGCATCAAAGGTTGATAAAAGAAGGAGGGAAAAATGGGCAAACTAAAGTAACGTGACTACCTAGAGCTATAAAGCTCACTGCAGACAGGAAGGTCACACTTACTTGGAGTGGGTGGAGAGGATAATTGAGCCAGACTTCTCGCAGGTCCTGGAAAATAGAGTGATGCCTTTAATGCTCCAGGGAGCCATTTAACACACCTTGGAGTACTAAATAAAATGCCATTATTTGAAATGGGGAACTATTTCAGATGCTGACTCCACTTATTGTAAATTCAATAGTGCTAGCAAACTAATTTTTTTTAAGTGAATTCAACACTCAAACTGCCCATAGTGACTCTAATTAGCCTATTAAGCTGGGGAGGAAAAGAGCCACCTCCACCCCCAGAAGTCAAAGATACTTTTTAAAACTCAGTTACACATTTGCTTAACCTAATACATGGGATTAAGTTGCTGTTTTAATCATATTTTTTAGTTTACCATTCCCCAGAAATGTGCATCAGCTCTGCCTTTTGTAATTAAAACTCATCTCGGATGTCTTTCATTTTAGGCACTCATTCATTAGCATTTGAGCTGCTTTAAGATGGGGTGGAAAACACCCAAATCTAACTTCTAAACTCTCAGATCTATAAGACCACACTTTTACCGCAGGTCACTACAAATGTTTCCTTGAGACATGGAAATGAGTGAATTTTATGGAGAAGCCCAGTACCTTATTTTATCCACTGAGCTAAATCTAGAGGCAGTTATAATTAGACCTTCCTCAGGATTAAAGCGTTTTTCCTTCAGTTTTAGACTCTAGGGAGCCTCTGAATGAATCTACTTTCTGGCCTTGATGTTAGGTTTTTCAAACAAGTAACAAAAGATTTTGAAAAAGAGGGACAAATATTTTTTAAAAATTTGGGGACAAGAAGTTAGAGGAATATTTATTATCACCGTGACACACGTGATGACAAAATGAAATAAAATACCGAATATTTTTGGACAACTTGCATCCCACTTAGAGGGGTTTTCTTGGGGGGGCCAATATTAAAAAATAAACCTTAAATATCAAACTGTTCTTTTAAGGCACTTTAGAGAGCTTCTCTTAACCAATCCAATAACCTTTCCCTTGAATTCTCTGCAGCATGAATTATGTTTTATGTCACTCCTTCTTGCAACTTTCTCATGTTCTCTTGTGCTTTTTTCCTCCTCAAAGCAGCGAGCCCAGTGCTGGCACACAGAAGACACTACTACTACTGTTGGTCATATCAACAGTTAACAATAAACAGCCATTGCTTCCAACCAACTCCAATCTCCAAAATTCAAAATTCTCAGCAAAGTGATTCCTCTTTCTCCCTTCTCCTATGTTTTTCACTCAGTGACACTGTGATTTCTCCTTAGACATGTTACATGTGTAACCATTTAACCCCTCACAACTAGATTATTTCAACTGCCTCCATTTCTCTTCATCTACCCTACTCAGAGATAAGGTTCTGCCACACCTCGGTGTCAGAGAAAATATCCTGTAAAAATTCCAGATTGGAATCCCGGCTCTAGCATTTACTAGCTCAAGGCAAAACCTCTACCTTCAGTGTGTTCTGGGAAATGTTCATTGACTGTAGACATTTATTAATGCAACTCTTTTTTTCCTTATTTTATTTCTTTCATCATGATAAGTATAACTCTTTAATCCCCATTACATATTTGACTGATCCCTTCACCCAGCAGCTCTCTCTGGTAACCCTCATAACCCTCAGTTTGTTCTCTGTAAAGAATCTGTTTCTTGGTTTGTCTTTTTATTTTTCTTTGCTCATTTGTTTCTTAAATTCCATGTATGAGTGATTATATGGTATTTGTTTTTCTTAGACTGACATATTTTACTTGGCCTTATCTCTCTGATTCCATCTATGTTGTTGTAAATGGCAAGATTTCATTCTTTTTAATGGCTGAATAAAATTCCTCTGTGTGTGTGTGTCTGTGTGTCTGTGTGTCTGTGCGCATGCGTGGTCTTTATCCATTCATCTGTCAATGGAAAACTGGGCTGCTTCCATGGTCTGGCTACTGTAAAGAATGCTGCAATAGACATACGGATGCATGGGTCCTTTAGAACTAGTGTTTTTGTATTTTGGGGGTGAATATCCAGTTGTGTGATTACTGGATCATAGGGTAGGTCTATTTTTAACTTTTTGAGGCCCCTCCACACTGTTTTTCACAGTGGCTGTGCCAGTCTGCATTCCTACCAACAGTGCACGAGCGTTCTTTTTTCTCCTCATCCTTGCCAACACTTGCTGTTTAGCCACACATTCTTGTTGAATACATATTATATACTAACTTACTAAGACAAATGAGATACCATCCCTGACCTCAAAGGAGCAAAGTGGGGGAAAAATGAAGGTAAGTATAATTTAATGAGTGGAGAGAGGTTCTTCTTTTTTTTTTTATTTAAGCTTTTTTTATTTAAACATATAATGTAACCCCACCACCCTCTCCCAACCCCGAGAGAGAGGTTCTATAGTAGCAATATATACTAAATGCAAGGAAAACTCTGCTTGGGGGGTGTTAGATGAAGCTTCAAAGAAGAGGTAGCTCTTCAGACGTACCCTGAAGAACACGAGGAATCTGGCAAATCAGCAGGAGGAAGGAATCAAAAGCAGAGCACCATAAATGCACAAATAGTATGTCTCAAAGAACACAGGCATAAAAAGTTAACTCCTAACAGGCAGAACACAGAGGATTTCAGGGCGATGAAAATACTCTGTGAGATTATAACAGATACATGGTATCATACGTTTATCCAAATCCACAGAATATACAGGGTAAACTATGGAGTCTGAGTGATGATATAGGCTCATCAATTATAATAAATGTACCACTCTGATGGGTGATGTTGATAAAATGGGAGAGGCTGTGAATGTGTGGGGGCAGGAGGTATAGGAGAAATTTTTATTCTGAATATGGCTGTTAACCTAAAACTGCTCTAAAAAAAATAAAGTCTTAAAATTTTTTTTAATTAAAAAAGGGAATTCCTAGAATGGCATAAAGGGGGAGTGAGAAGATGGTAGACGAAAAAATAGATAGGAGGTCAGATTATGAAAACTCCTAAATGCTCTGTTGTATAATACAGACTTTGGCAGACAGTAAAGAAATCAAAGACCATAATCAAATCCATTTATTAGGGGCACCTGGGTGGTTCAGTTGTTAAGCATCTGCCTTCAGCTCAGGACATGATCCCAGGGTCCTGGGATCGAGCCTTGCATCGGGCTCCCTGCTTGGTGGGAAGCCTGCTTCTCCCTCTCCCCTTCCCCTTGCTTGTGTTCCCTCTCTGGCTGTTTCTCTCTGTCAAATAAATAAATAAAATCTTCCAAAAAATCCATATATTAAAAAGAAGACAACCTTAAATGTAGTATGAATGAGAGACTGGAGTCGTGGGGAATCATAACCAGTTCAGTATTTCATGTGAGAGATGAGGAGGGCAGACAATGAAGCAAGAGGATGGCCAACAGTGAACCGATTCAAGAGATACTAAGGATGGAACTGACAGGAGTTTGCAATTGAATGGAGATGGGGGTAAAAAAGCTTCAGGACAAGAGAGGATCCTAAGGTTTGGGTTTAGATCATAAAAGTAGAGGAGGTGAAATATGTTTTGGTGTTAAGGTGATGAGCTAAAATGCTAAAAATGTTGAAATGGGGTGTCTGTGGAACACCTGCGTGAAGCTGCCCAGGAGTCATTTGAAAAGACAGGTATTCCAATTTCTGGACTTCCAGAGAAAGGCCAGGGTCGGAGATAATGAGACAGTTCATAAAGACCAAAAGGGGTTGGGGAGGGAGTGGGAGAATATAAAAGATTACATAGTAATCTCTCCCTGTCTTTCTAAGAGGCCCATTGGGATGATCAAATTGCAACAATGGATCTGAAGATACTGGGAAACCATGAAGGGTCACACAGAGATGAAAACCTGGAACCAGGAAAAATGGTCTGGGCTGGAAGAGTGAATGAATAGCAGACCGGGCTGGGAAGGGGGAAAAACAGCCCTGCTGTGAACGGGGCTGGGGGGATGACACAGATAAAGCCTGCTGCAAGGTTAGCAGGAAACTGTTTCCCTCAAGGTCTTACAGCAGCTGTAAAATGTCAGAACAGATCTCCTCTTGGAGGGACTCCTGCTTTCCTGCCAGTGTTGCCCTCTGACCTGCTTTGCTATGTCTTATCCTCTAAATAAAGATTACTGGGGACACTATGCTAACCTGCCCTTGGATCCTGACAGCTCCCAATCCCAAATTAATCCCTGGCTTCTTCTAATCCAGCCTCAGAAAAGGCAAACAACCAAGAACTGAGCCCGCTTTCCTGGCCCCTCCTTAGGCTCCACCAGCACCAGCCCAGGCCTCAGAAAGGACACCCGCCTTCCTCACTACATGGGTTCAATCAATCAAACTTTGCGGGCCTACAGGTTTGTGTCTGGCTGCCTGTGGCTGATTAGACTTTCGCACTACCATTACTCAAAAAAAAGTTCAACGGTTCACCAGTGTCTCTCACACGCCACACCAAATAGATGCAAACCAATGTGGAGATGTCAAATGCGTTAGAATGTCCTAGTGTGTGCACTTGAAAACACTGAAACAGAAAGACCATATTCAGTTTCATAAGAGATACAGTAAAATGAATTCTGAATCTCAGCCGTTCCATTTGTAAGATTGTGTTCAGACTCTGCTTTTTCATTTACTCCCTTATTCATTTCATTCCTTTAACAAATATTTATTAAACACTGCACTCGCCAGCATTGCACTTGCTTCTGGAAATATAAGATAAGCTTGCTAAGTAGACAAGTGGGAGAAAAGCAGTTTAAAGAGAGGAGAGAATCTAAACAAAAACTGGTGCAATTAAGAACCACAGGGTATAACTGCGTATGATTTAGGAAAAGAACACAGAATGGATGGGGGGGGGAGGCAGGTAAGATGGGAGAAGAAAGTGGGAATGCTTGGGGGGAGTAGGGGGACCAGTTTAAGGCAAGACGGGAGGAAGGAAAAAAGTAAAGAGGTTGCTGAAATTGCCAACAAAAGATAAAGGCCAGAACAAAGATATTTTAAGATTTGAGAAAAAGACTTAAAATACACGCCATCTGCTACAGATATAAATCAAGATGCACACTCATTTATATGTGTAGGACAAAATGGGGGACAGGGAACATCTGTAGATAACGTTCCCCGCTGGAAAGAACTCACACACATAAAATCATCACATATCCCTATAAAAACAAATATAAAAAAATCAAATCCTCAGACATCATCCAGGTCACATTTTTCAAAACTATTGATTCTTTTTTTTAAACTATCCTAAGTAATACAGTAATAACATCTGACAGCCACTTAAGCTAAAGGTTTCAGAAAGGCTTCAAACACTGGCTTCCTGTGTTCTTTATTGCTCCATGAGGGCTATTTCACTCAATTATAATGACATTTCAATTTGGAATACAGAGTTGCCTCTCCCTTTAAATGTTAAATTGACTTGTTTTGGTACAAAAAGCATCTAGTATGCTCTATTACATGCAGGATTAAAAAGGTAGCTATAGCAATATTAATAGCTTAATACTTTAGTAACAACAGAAACCATTTTAGAATCTATCATTTGTTCTTTAAACTATAATTTAAGAAAAAAAAAAGTACTTCCATACTTTTTATTCATAGCCCATAAGAAACTCCCTGTGAACAGACTTTCTAAAATAAATATACATTTATCTAGTCTACATAAAGACAAATCATAAAGAGAAAAGCCAAAAGGCGATAGCTTCCAGTAAGCCTGCATGGGGTAGGTACCCAACGATTATAAAACAGAAAATTGTAATTAACTTCAAGACACTTCAAAATAAAACAAAGTATTCCTATTGAATTTGTAAGTGGCCATAAGGAGAGAGAGGGTTTCAGGTAGAAGACAAGCCCCTCATATAAGTGGCCACAGCACTTTCCCATTTGCAACAGAGCCAAGTAAGCTATTCTGATGTACTTGAACTCTACCATCATCTATGGCAGATTCGGGGACTTTGTTTCTCCTACACTCTCTTTAAACATAATCACTAACTGATATAAAATCTTCTGTAATAATATATAACTGAGAAAAATCAAATGATTCAAGATAAATACCGGATCATTAAAGAGTAAGCGTCCAAATAACTGTTTGGCTTCCTCCAGGCTTCCCTCCAAGTAAACAGCTCCTAGATAAAAGGATGGGAATGTCAAAAGGAAGGCTGTATTAATATTCAGAGAAAATTACATATCGCTCTATAAAAAGCAAAAAGGCAAGCCAAAACCCACTTACAGAAAAAAAAATTGACAAGTCCAGAAGCAACTGTTCTTAGCCAGGATTTGTATTATAAATTGGACTGAAATATGAAAATCAATTTTGTAAAATCTAAAACCAATATTTTAACTAAAAAGAGGCCTAATATGAGCTATCATGAAGAGTATGGGTATGAACTTACTCAGGGAACTACGCACAAACCCTGGCTTTATGAGCATGTTAGGTTTTATTTTATTTTGCTTTCTATTTATAGTTTATGCTTCACACTGTAAAAAACAATCTGATAAAATCTGAGTTCAGATCAATGAAGCCTTCTACAAATAAGAATCAGGACAACCTTTTCCTTTAATTTGAAATAACTATTTAACATTTAAATTGGGTATCAAAATCAAATGACATTTTAATTGGGTATCAACTCCAGAGTAAGGCTGTCATATAGTTTTGAAATCATATTTTTATATCTGTCTTCAGAAAGGAATTTTTCAGTGTAAAATATTAAGATACTTCACCAGGGTTTTTGATGAATAAATACATTTATTATTTATCAGTAGTTGTAGTTATAATAAAAATAATGATGGGTGCCTGGGTGGCTCCGTGGGTTAGGCCTCTGCCTTCAGCTCAGGTCATGATCTCAGGGTCCTGGGATCGAGCCCCTCATCTAGCTCTCTGCTCAGCGGGGAGCCTGCTTCCCCCTCCCCCTCCCCGCTCTGCCTGCCTCTCTGCCTACTTGTGATCTGTCAAATAAATAAAATCTTTAAAAAAAAATAATGCTAATAGTAATGATGATGATGGTAAGTAGTAATCATGGTTTGGGGACCAGTCAATGCCCTAGGCACAGTGCAGAGCATTTTCACATTCTTACCTTTACCTTCATAGGCACCTCAGTAGGAGAGTATTACAGAAGATCTATAGGATTTGGGTTCATAGTAGGTGATTTGGGGAAGGGTGTGAGGAAACGGAACTCTGAATTAGATGCTGCCAGGCCTGGACATTAAGATCATCACAACAATTCTGTGAGGTAGTGACACTATTTCCATGTTACTGATGGGGAAACTGAGGCTCAAAGAGATTCAGTAACTTGGTAAAGACACAGTGCTGATAAATAAAGCAAGAAGGAATTGAATCACGTCTGCCTAGCTCAGGAGCCAACCATAACACTAACTGTCAAAATTATTATGTGTACAGAGCACAGTAATCCATGTGACAAATTCTCTGAAAATAGACATATTTGTGCAAAATAGACATAGCTGTGAAAAGACTGTGGATAATAATTATTAAACATTCTCCTGTTACCATCATCAGCACAAAACTATAATGTGATGCTTTTATATTCATTTTCAAAGGAAGAAGGAAAATGGATAAGGAAGTACAAAGGCCTTTGAAAAATAAAATGTACTCAATCATTGACTTTAAAAAAAAAATCAAGGCATTGTCAATCTACTGTAACATTTCATTGTAAAGCATACTTGCAATCACCAGCTAATTAACTCTTCAGAACTTTCCTGTACCAACAGCTGACTATATTCCAGTTACAGTAAGAAAGAAACCAAGGAAGTAAAGGGCCTGCCTTAGTCTTGCTTTGAGTGAATAAGTTACAGTCATACAGATTCAAGCCCTGGGATTTAAAAGATGCAGGGTTTTCAAGGTGCTTAAATGAGAAAATCTTGTAAATGGTTTAAAATGCAAAAAAATCCCAAACAAACCCATATTAGGGCCTCATCGGCAACCTATTTACTGTTTATTTATACATGTGATCCTGAATCAGATCTGGAAAGTAATCCACCTACATATTAACTCACTTCAGTTCAACTCAGCACATACTAAATACACATGTACATGATATCAGACATCAATTCAGGTATTAGGAATGCAAGAAAAGAAAGAATGACTGCTCGCTCTGGAAGATCTACACTAACCACAATACAATGAAGCTGGTGTTATACTAAGGACCTCACTTGCTTTGGAAACAAGTAATTTTGTCCCAAGTCTCCACACTGAATTTTATATGTTCTCCAAACATTTTAAATATGTAAGAAACTAGACTATAAAAAGAGAAATTACCTATTAATGCTTCAAAACAATTAGCCATTGCATGCCGAAGGTCTGATTCTCTACAAAGGTCAGGTCCATGAGCATAAAGCATAAATCGATCCAGTTCAAGCTTCTATAAAATTCAAAATGACAAGAAAGAAAGAATTTGGCAAAGTCATAACTGTAACAATTCAACATCTCCTGCGGGTTAGGAGTAATGGTTACAAATCAATTGGCCTTGTGTCAGTATATTAAGAGAGTTTAGCCTGCCATTCATTGGGAGTCAACAGCTCAGATTTAACAAACCTCAACCTTTCCCCAAGCAGGCTTCTATGAACTCTGATGTTTCAACTCTGGTGGTTCAGAAATGATCAGATCTGAGTCCAATTCCAAGTTCAGACTAACACTAGTCTGAGCTGGAAAAAGACTATGCTAAAAGATCATGGGCCTCTGAGTTCACCCAACATGTCTAGAGAGACACAAACATAACCCAAAATTTGATTCCCAAGTTATGTGGTAGTGATGTTTGTGCTATACAGAACAGATTTCTATGTGGTAGAATAAATGGGGACCCTCAGAAGACTTCAAAATGCCTTATATCTCTAAACCTTTTTTTTAATTTGCTAAGGATTTTTGTGGCTCTTCATCTTTGTACTTGTGTCACCTTTATAAGGTCTCTATACTTACCTTTCTGAAGGCTCAGTGAGATATTCTGAGCAATGGGGTTGGATTTATCTTACAGACTCCAGGAATATTGTTTGTAATGAATTATGCTTCTTTTTCTTATTTGGCGTCAGAAAAGTTTAGAACCAAATTTGTGGCCAAGATCTTGAAACTGTTTAGGACTTAGAATATATCTGTGTATAGTAACTTTACTTCTGGCTTCCTTTTTCTGTCTTAACCATATTTTCTCTTTACTCTGAGTTCAGTACCTGTTTATTTCTTTCCTACCGTATTATAATATACAAATCAAGTCCTTTGAGAACTAGATACAGTAGGAATGATTTTTTTAAATAAAACTCCTAAGACTGAATAAATGGAAACCATAATTCTTTCCATAAAAGGAGAAAAATATAAACACTGCATAAGCATGCAATAAATCTGTTTCCATTACCTTATAAGTCAATTCAATAAATTCTTACTAAGCTGTAACATGCTACATAATATGGAACAAGTCACAAGTCAATGAACACCCTAGGACAATATGAGTCTCATCAGTCCTCAGATACGACACTCAGATTTTTTGTGTCTCAGTATGCATGCTAAAAATATCCATATCCATTTATACTGGAAAAAGATAGAGACAATAAAAACAAGACATAAGCGCTATCAGTATTCCATATTGCTAGGAATTCATGAGTACCAAATATATTCAAATGAGTCTTGACTACCACAAATGCAACAGCAGAAAACACCTCTTTTAAAAAATTGATCCCTAAGTGCAAGAGCTTATGCTAGAATATGTAAATTTCAGCTGTTTCACAACTACACTGGGAAAATCCAATTGTTTGTTAATCTCTGGAGTCCTGTTTGAGAATAGACTGCAAGCCATATTTTATATTACAAACAACTACTCTGGAATGTTATGAATTTTCCAACTTTTCATAATCCTTGCTCTACATCTTTACATTTTCACATAGGCATTAGAGAACTTTTGAAAAGGAGAGTGATGTTCAACTGGTACATATATTGAAGTGTTCATTTGTCTGGAGAGCTGGAGCTTTCATTAGATTCTCAAAGATTCTCAGCAATCCTCTGTCAAGTGCCCGCCTCCCAAGTGGTTAAGAGCCGTAGTCTAGACCAAGGGCAGAGCCTACAACTGCCTTCTACTGAAGCAGATGGGTGTTGAGTGCCATGAGAATGTCAGGATATGGAGGAAGATCATATAGGTAGCTCAAGGGAGAAACTGACCAAAATAACTCATGGCTTTGTACATCACCCAATGTGTCACATAGAAGTTTCTGTTTTCCTGTTATGGCAATATTCCATGCTTTGTAAACAACCTCTCCACAATTGCTTGAAAGTTGCATTATATTTTAAAATGAAAAAAAAAAAAATTGGGAGTGGGTTGACAACTACTTATTCACATGTACTTCCAATGAACATTTATGTGCTCTATCGGGAAACATTCTGAAATTAAATCAACCGCACACTAAAGCAGTTTTAGGTAGAGTTGTGGAATTTCATTACGGTAAAGCTACTAAAACCAAGAAGCATACCTGTTGCCTACAGTTTTTCATTAACATGTCATCATTTACATTCTCAAATGCCATCACTATGATGACGATGATGTTACCTAAAATAATGTACTCTTGCTAACATAAAAACCAGAGTCTAAAATGAACCATTTTGAAAATACTTAATGCCTTAGCAAGATCAAATTAAGAACTAGATTTTATCTAGTCTATCAAATTCCAACATTTATATCAAAATGAAGGGGAAAAAAAAACAAAAAGAAATGCTTAAAGGGAAAATCAAGGAAAACGCAAAAAAGCTCTTCCAGTGAATCACTGGTACTGGGGGATTTAAGAGCCAGTTTCCTCTACTACTGAATAAATCCACAGGTCTATAAAATGTAATAATTTATAATGAGAACAGTAGCAGCAGCAATAAAAACAACCAACTCCTACTAATTTATTTACCTGTTTGTGTGATTACTACAAACAGGGAGTGTGCCAAGCACTTTATAAACTGAATTATTAAAACTCGAACAATAATCTCACTTGATTCTCACAAGCACCCTGTGTGGCAAGTGCTAATGCCACCTCCATTGTGTAAATGCGAAAGCAGAGACTTGCAGGAGAGACAATTTGCCTATGGCCACCCTGTTTGTAAAAGGGGCGTGGACTGAAACCCTTATGGCCAATCCAAGCGCCTGTGTTCTGTTTGCTATAACTCACTATACAACTTATTATACTAAAACACCACATAGAAATAGGAATATCAAATTAGATCATTTAAATAAGTAAAATGTCTACCATGAATCTAAATTGAGAAAAGGTTCTCTTAGTCAAATAATAAAGTCAGTGTGGCTAACTGGACAGCCTAAACCCTAACTCGTAATTACTGGGATTTGTGATGTTTAGGGATTCTCAAAGATCTATAAAGTATCCCTTGTGGGTACGAATGGCCAGGCATATTCTATTCAAAGCTATAATGCTGCTTATTAATGTAAATTAAAGACAAATATAATACAGAAATATTACACAAAGGAAAAATACAAACTATTTCATTTCTTTTGCTCTGTTCTTGTCCTTTTCCCCAAATGTTTAACTCTGTTCACACACAGCTGTCAAATTTTTCCTCTTGTTATCAACTTACTTCACCATGGCATTCATTAGCTGCTGGTAACCCACAAAGGTAACAGAACTAATAAGGTTGAATCTTTAAAACCGAAACAAAAAAATCCTCCCTGGTCTATAAAATATTAAACTCTTAATACACCTTAAAGAGTTACTTTTTCAGGGGCACCTGGGTGGCTCAGCGGGTTAAACCTCTGCCTTCGGCTCAGGTCATGATCCCAGGGTCCTGGAATCGAGTCCCGCATCGGGCTCTCTGCTCAGCGGGGAGCCTGCTTCCTCCTCTCTCTGCCTGCCTCTCCACCTACTTGTGATCTCTCTCTCAAATAAATAAATAAAATCTTAAAAAAAAAAAAGAGTTACTTTTTCAAATGCAAAATTATGCAAAGACTGAAGAAGAAAATGTCAGACTTTACTACAAATGCGTCAGATGTTTGACATACCTTTGCTAACATGGCAAGGTGTTGATTCTGAACAATGGCAGTTCGATAAGTTGCTAATCCTCCTTCTTCCAGACTAGGAAACAAATAGTATAAATGGACACTGCAGAAAAAAAAAAGGCATATAAACAAATATGAATCACACGATTCTGTCTGTAGCTCCAACTCATCAAAATAGGCCTGGCACACAATACGTGCACAGCAGATACCAGCTGAACTGAACTAAACTGAAGGGTTTGATTAGAAGTCTTTGAAAGTTAACTAGGAAGCACAGTATATCTGAATGAGCTAAAACCCAAACAGCACCATTCACTCATATTTTCACACGCACTTCTGTTTAAAGACTGCTGCGACAAATCTGGTAACAAAGACCTGAAGGGCTGGTCACATAATGCTGAGAGCAAACCTATGGGACACTCAGAAATTGGGCCTGGAAACAAGTATCTTTGCTCCGGCTGTATTATGCATGGCCTCTGCAGAGAAGCCTGAGTAGGGCACCAGTGGTGGTGTGCCCTTGACAGAGGTGATGGGGACAGGAACAGGACAGTGGCACACCTGGTTGCTTATGCCCCGAGGAAAGGTGAACGGGCCAACGAGGAAAGTGCAGGGATTTGGAGGAAGATTGCATGGAAAGCCAGTTCGGACCATGACAGCAACAGCCTCTCCTAAATCTCAGACCAGTCTTTATGGTCTACTGTTGATCAGGGCAGCTAAGCTTCTCCAGTCCTAATGTATCCAGTGAGGACAGGCATGAAGAGCTGCCCTTCTGCCTCATTATGTCCTTCTTGGGAAAAGAAATGATCCAGAGAGAATACAAATAGCTCAAGACAGCTCCCAGAGAAGCAAGTGTGGTCTCCCTTTAAAACAGAAATGATGTAGGTATGAAAACACAAAATGCACTTTCCTATACCCTTACCACCAAATTAAGGGCACGAGAACACTTCTGGGGAGAAAACACAGAGAAATGCATACCTCCACACACGCACACATACACAAACCAAAATCTCGTCATTAATATTACTTGTAAGTTTTACTTCTCTTGAGATTGGAAAGGGTGAGAAATGGATCAAAGACAAATCCTAGAAAATGAAATGACATTTTAAAATATCATCCCTTTCTCTACAAATTGAATATAAGCTCTGAAGCATTTAGACCAAGACAAGCTGGTCTCTTGTGGCTGTGGCAACTTGAATATAAACTTGACAGGACAAAGACACTGGCCTTTCATCTTGTAATCTTGTGCATTACAGCGTCAGTGAGTACAAGTTATCAGGGCAAGAGCCACAGACATGTGGCTTTCAAGCTCTACAGAGGGACAACATACATGGTGTTTCAATGCCTTATTTAGCTAATTACAAAGAAGGTAATAAAGTAAGTATGTTACCTACAAGATGTAATTATTGGGGGACAGCAGAAAAACCTCCTTACCTCGTCAGAAATTCAACAACAGCATCACCTAGGAACTCCAATCTTTCATTGTGATTAATCCTATAGGAGAATTAAAAAGATCACTTAAAATAGGAAACATTTACATGCCTTCCATCTCTTCTCAAAGAAAAGACACATGAGAGTCAGCTCCTTTTGTAATCAAAACATTTCACCTTATTCCCAACAATCAAAAGCACTGACCGCCATCTTAGCTGGAGTATGCGACACGTACTGGTGAAGGGAGGGGGCATTCTATCCTACCATGTGGTTCAGGCCCTCTGACCTGGGGGCTTCCCTCCCGAGAATCGGATTTAAAGTGAGGAGATATCAGCCTAATCTGAACTGAATCTTTCCACACTGCTCTCAGGCAGGTGAGAGAAAGGAGAATGTATTCTAATGAGTTACAACTGAACACTGAAAAAGCCGTTTGGTACAATGTTCCAAGAATAGCTTCCCACTGCCCAAACTCTAAACTTAACTTAGCTTCGAAAGCCCTTCAGAAGAGGCCTAACCCACTTTTTCAAGTCCCAGTATCCACTGCTATCCTCTCCCACCTATATTTTGGGCTCCTGTCCCAAAACTGCGTGGTACTTTCCGAAAAGGGCATCCGCCCTGAAGCTTTCCACCATCTTCCTGTGCACAGGGCCACAAAAACCTACTCATCCCTCGAGGTCTAGTGAAATGTTGCTTCTCTACAAATCCCTGATTCCCCTCATCAAAATTAATACTTCCCCCTCAGAGCCTATCACACTACTCAGACCTTCAATGTATGATGAAAGCACATCTCAGAGGCTAAGTTCCTCACATCCAAGTGGAAGGCTGAAAGGACCAGGAAGGTGATCCACAGACAACCTCCCTCTGCCTCTCAGGAAGTCCAGCACAGCCAGCTTCCCTTGGTGCTCAAGCAGATCACTACCTCTGGTTGGGCACTGATGTGACATGACCCGGTTTAGGTTTTTAAAAGGCCACCCTGGCTGCTGTGCAAGCAATGTGTGCAGGGAAGACAAGCACTGAGGAGGGTACTGTGGCCATCCGGCAAGACATGACAGAGGCTCAGGCTGGGGAGGCAGTGGTGGAGGAAGGGAGAGAAGAAAGAACGAAGGTCAATGCTTGGATTTTGGCTTCCATAGTTGGGTGAAAAGCAGTGCCATCTACTGTGAGGGAAAGACCAGAAAGGGAATAGGTTTGGACAGAAGCAGGAGTTGCATTTTAGGCACATTTGCTTTGAAACGTCTATAAAACAACCAAATCTAGAAAATCCAGTAATATATTAACTTGCTGTTCATGGGCAAGAACAAAGCTGGTAAAAAATCTTTAAGAGTGGTCAATGTTCAGACAGGATTTTAGGTGATGGAACTAGATGATACTACCTAGGGAGAGAATGCAGCTAGAGAAAAGAGGTCCCAGGATTGAGCCCAGGGAAAGGTCACACCTGAGGACATGCAGAAGGGAAACCAGCAGAGAGAGGATTGGCGGGGGCAGGGAGGTTGCAGAAAAGGAGGCAAGTGTCAAGAAAGAGACAGACTCAAGTAAGATGCAGAGAGAGCACTGATGCACCAGTGCTGAGGACGTTGTTGAAGCCACTGGGGGCCAGCTCTGTGAAGCGGAGAAACGCCGGATTCTGGTTAGAGCCTGTGATGTGTGTCCGAAGCTACATATGGAAAGAACCCAAGTGCCTGTTTCAGGGCCGACAGTGGAAAGATAAATCACAGGAGGAAACCAGAAAGGATGGTGACAAAAATGACAGGGAAAGGAGAGCACACTGGGCCCCTGGGACCTAAGCAACAAAGGTAAGGGACAGGCCTGGGCCTGAGCAGGATCTCGCCTTACTCCAGGGGCTTCTTTAAATATCTCTTGACACTGAACCTTATTTTCTCCAAAAATTCAATAGCTGACTATCAAGTCCAAACCTGCCCAAGTTTTCAAGGCCATTTTTTATCTAGTTCCACAATAGTCACCCATTTCATCGACTTTCTTTCTTTTTCTTTAAAGACTTTATTTATTTATTTGACAGAGCACAAGCAGATGGAGCAGTAGCAGAGGCAGAGGGAGAAGCAAGCTCTCTGCTGAGCAAGGACCCCCCCCCCACCTCCACTCCTCACCCCAGCCCTCATATGGGGCTCGATCCCAAGACCCTGGGATCATGATCTGAGATGAAGGCAGACGCTTAACCGACTGAGCCACCCAGGCATCCCCTCATCTACTTTCCTTTTTTTTTTTTTTTTTAAGATTTTATTTATTTCTTTGACAGACTTAGATCACAAGCAGGCAGAGAGGCAGGGGGAAGCAGGCTCCCTGCTGAGCGGAGAGCCTGACGTGGGGCTCTATCCCAGGACCCCAGGAGCACAACCTGAGCCGAAGGCAGAGGCCTCAACCCACTGAGCCACCCAGGCGCCCCCCCCCATCTACTTTCAACAGCAATTTATAACTCTCAGTAGACCAACCTCTGCACTCTACTAGACACACTACTGCTTGTTCCTTCTATGTTACTTCTCCCAAATCCTACTCATTCTTAACATTAGCTGGGTACCTGTTGTAACTGCTAGAGCCCCCAGCGATGCTGGCACACCCCCACACCTGCATCCCCACCCCCACATGATTTAACATTTGTCACTCAGTTTATTTCAAAATTATATACTATCTTTTATTGTTTCCTGCTTCTTGGGTGCCAATTTAGTTTCCATATTTAAATTCACCTTATGGTTTCAGTATATGTGGAAAATAAAAAAATATTTATTTACAAATTAAATGACTCTCAGCAACCAAATTATCTACTTGGTAATTTGAGTTCAATTTTATATTATTTCACATATCTCATAAGTTAATTCTTCCACCCTAACATTCCTTCACAGTTGAGAATTTTAAGGAAAATAAATGTAATAGGAGAAAACAAGAAAGATCTGAGCAACAAAGATGTGATTCAAACCCTTTATTTATGTGAAAAAGGCATTCTGGAAAGCACTTAATAGCCAAAAATGGAAAATGAGATAAAGAAAGAGTGACCAACTTATGCCTGTGGTGAAGAATTCATAATCCAAGAGCTTAACAGAGAAGGGGAGGATGAAGAGAAAGGGAAGAAGGAAGGGGGAGAGAGAGAGAGAGAAAGAGAAAAAGAAAAAGAAAGAAATTAATTAGGCCCTCAAACTAATTTTCATAGTCTTACCTTATTTATATTAGCTTTTAAAAGACTTTTTGCTGCTACTCCATTAGCCAAGAGTGACTGAACAGTATATATTTTTAAAAGATTTATTTTAGAGAGAGAGCACAGTGTGGGAGAGGAGGAGACCAAGAGAGAATCTCAAGCAGACTCCCCGCTGAGTACAGAGCCCAACACAGGCCTCAATCCCAGAACCCTGAGATCAGAACCTGAGCCAAAATCAAGAGCCAGACGTTCAACTGACGAACCACCCAGATGCCCCTGACTAAACATTATATTTAAAAAATATACCATTTGGAAGCTACTTGATACTGCACTTTGCTTTTTGTCAAATACAGCAGAACTCCAAAAGTGTCTGTCATCATTCTTGGAGAACATATCAAGGAATAGAGGCCCTACTTAACATGGTAACATGTTAATACCTCAGACTTCTTGTCAACTTAATTTTGTGAAACCTAATAAGCTGTTGTCCTGAGAGACGGGAACAAAGAAAAGAAATGGCGAGAGTTTTTTTAGTTTTTTGGTCTTTTTTTCTTTTTTAGGATTTTATTTATTTATTTATTTATCTGAGAGAAAGAGAGTACAAGCAGGGGCAGGTGCTAAGGAAGAGGAAGAAGCAGGCTCCCCGTCCAATGGGGACATGGAGCTCGATCCCAGGACCCTAAGATCATGACCTGAGCCAAAAGCAGACGCTTAACTGACTGAACCACCTATGTCCCCTGAAATGGTTGAGTTTTTAAAAAGAAAGAATTAGAATCATCCTATTCTTTTCCAAATGTCAGTAAAATTAAAATAGTATTTTCTGGGGTAGAGACTTTATTTTCTTCCCAACAGTTCAAAGTACTATCCAGGAAAATCTACTTAACATGGAAAGCCAGAAACCGTACCTGGGGTGAAGACAAACCATAGCTGGATTGTCTTATACTTTATTAAGAAATAGGACATCTCATCAAAGAATAATAGCTGCTTTGAGTCATATACTATCTGAATGAACTCAAACTGGCATAAGCTATACTTTAATTTGTTTTATAAACTTTCAGGGAGATAAGAACTATGTCTAGGATTTTAATAACCACAAAATTAGACTATTATTCAGTGTGCTAAAACACAAGGTCACAGTTCCACTTTATTCAATAGTGAGTCTGCCATCCACTAAATAATTTCCCAATATCCAACGAATGTTTTTCTATATCCTCACTGTGACTAAATACTGGCAATGAGCCACAAACAGAAATGGGGATTAAATACCACTTCAGGGGGCACCTGGGTGGCTCAGTGGGTTAAAGCCTCTGTCTTCAGCTCAGGTCATGATCCCAGGGTCCTGGGATCGAGCTCCGCATCAGGCTCTTCACTCAGTGGAGAGCCTGCTTCCTCCTCTCTCTCTGCCTGCCTCTCTGCCTACCTGTGACCTCTGTCTGTCAAATAAGTAAATAAAATCTTTTTAAAAACAAACAAATAAATAAATAAATACCACTTCAGTTTATTATTATACTGGACAATTCCTAATCCAAAGGTTTATCCAGAAAAAATGGACAGAGTGAGCTTCTATTCACTGTTGAGTACAGCAGCAAAGCCTTTGTTCCTTCTTCTATTGTTCCTACATTCTTTAATCACCTTCTTTGTAAGTACTAGTAAGCTCCAAGAGGAAATGTTTACTGAGCAATAAACACTCCATTTGTTTTTGAGAACTGAATCAACAAAGACATTAGGAAATCTAGATTAACTGTAACATTTATATAGCACATTTGGTCTGAGGAATTCAAAGCACTTTATAAAACATAATAGTCTCCCTGTAACAGTAATTACTGGAAAGTAACCTTTACGCCATGGAAAACCATCTTGGGATGGGTCAAGTCCAAGGGTAACTGACGCGGAGAGGGTGTGGACATTTTCTCACCTTTCCTTCCAGGCCTCAACCAGTGACACGTCAACTAAAGCTAGAAAGGGTGGCTGGAGATCAGCTGAACCTTCCACCCAGCTCAGGAATTCCTTCTATTCATTTCATCTACCTGGACACTTAGTGGAAAGGAAGGTCACAGGGCTACCAGATCTGAGACCTGCTGGACCCCAGGGATCCCGGGTTAAGCATCTCTAGAATTTAACCTGAATTTGTAAGCCTGCAAATCCACTCAGTGGAATTCACATATACTCAAGCATGTTTTATTGTCTTGAATGCAAGACACTTATGTATAACTGATTGAAATTGTAACTACCGTTTCTTTAAACACAGAGACATTAATAAACAGTCCCTACGTGAATCACTCTTTGTTCCAACATCTTAAATATGATGTCTACCAATGACTCTACCAATCAAAAAACAAAATGAAACAAGGCAGCTTATTTTTCCACTACCGGTCTTCTAGTCCCTTTCCCAAAGGTCTTACTGGTAATACATGGATTACTTGAATGCCACCAAAAGCCTAATCCTTCAGATATCCTTTCTGTGGTAACAATTCACTGAAATTTATATAAGTTAAATATAATTATACAACTGAGATTTATGCAATTAAACAGTGACACTTTAAAAAATTATGGGTGGCATATTCGCATGAGATGATGCCATCATAAAAGTGAATTATTTTATAGTTCTGATAGGCAGACAGATTTTTGTTTATTTAAGACTTCATGACTTTTTGTAAATCCTACCTGGTGCCAAATCAGATTAAGGAAGATACTAATCTGCCATTTAAACCTCTGCTGATGGTTCTTAACCATCCAAGTTTTCCTATTTCTTAATATCCAAGTTTCCCTATTTCTAGGGAAAAGTAAACAATAACTTGACATGAAAATAATATCATGAATGGCATTCTTTCCTTTAATACTTATATTTACTGAGCTTTTTTTTTTTTTTAAAGATTTTATTTAGTTATTTGACAGAGAGAGAGAGAGATCACAAGTAGGCAGAGAGGCAGGCAGAGAGAGAGAGAGGGAAGCAGTCTCCCTGCTGAGCAGAGAGCCCGATGCGAGGCTCGATCCTAGAACCCCAAGACCATGACCTGAGCTGAAGGCAGAGGCTTAACCCACTGAGCCACCCAGGTGTCCCTATTTACTGAGCTTTTGCTCTGTAAAAGATACTATTTGAAAAAAAAGAAAAAGAAAGAGTATGACCAAAGACCACCAAGATGCTTACAGTAAAGAAAATCAGGCCATAAAACAGGGTTCCGGGGCATTCCAGGGGGAGATGTGCAATGACTGTTGGCGTTTGAGGAAGGCAAAGAGTGAGCCTGATAGCAGTGGTAATGGTGTGTAAGCAGCCACAGGGAAAAGCAAGACGTGCCTAGAAAAGTGGCCTGGGGCCAGGTCTCAGTTGCTGGATGCAGATGAGGAGGTTCAGGCTTATCTAGTAGGTGATGAGACATCACTAAAAGCTTTCAAGCAAGTTATAGCTAAAAACTAGAATTGAGGCTCCAGAAATAGCAAGATGACTGAATGCAGAGGCAGTGTGAGGGCAGAACTGGCAAAATGTTGTCACTAACTGTAGAGCAGGAAGGGCAGGGGTGTGAGGAGTGGTTTCCAGGAGAACCAGGAAAGGAATTAAATCGAGAGCCCCTCCCCTCAGCCCTCTCTCCTGCCTGCCTTGCTCCTTCACATTCCCACTTCCATTAGTAGCTCATTCCCTCTGTCCTTTCTCAAGTCTGAAGCTCTAAGCAAGCTTGCTTGGGAGGAGGTATAAACACTGACACTTGCAACTTGAGAGTGTTTGTGTCAAAGATCTACAAACACTTCCAAGGAGCAGGGATAACTGCATCCCATTTTAGAACAGAAACTAAGACAAAAAAAGGAGAGGGCAAATCACTTCAAGTGCATTCAATCACTGAAGTGTACAATAAAAAACTGGCCTATAATCCCTAAACAACCACCAGAGCTATCAGCCCCACAGCAGACTATGTATGTTTTGGTTCTGACCTTCACTGAAGCACTTACCAAAGGACCCCTTTCATGAAATTATTGATGCTTATAGCACTCTTATCCCACCTGAGGTGGTCACACCTCCTGGTAAGTGGGGGCTTTATCTTACTTGCCTTAAATTCCTCTAAAAGACCCACAAACTGCCTCAAACTCAAAAGGCACCAGATAAATGTCCCGTCGAACTGAATTTGTAGGAAGATTCTGAAGTACAGCTCCCATAGCTGTGCACAGGGGGCTGCCGGCCAGCAGCAGAGCTAGCCACCAAAGCGTGGAGGAGGCTTTTCCTAAACAGAAATGTGGGGTCAGCTCTGCCATCAGCAGTAAGATCAGGTACACGGCAAGAGGCTCTCAACATGAGCAGCAAAGGACAAGAGATATTTATTTATTCTGTCATTTTCAACATGAACACAGTTTCTCAGAATTCCTTCTGCCACAGTAAGAAAGCCATCTCTCTGCGACAGAGTAAAAGAAAACCTAAATCATGACATCTGAACAGCACTATCAAAAGACAATTTATACCAACAACTACGGTTGGGATAGATGAAACAAAGATAATTTAAGCTCATGATTTCATCACTGAAAAGTACACATGCAGGGCATGTGCAGCCTTGCTAACGGGGCTATAGGGAACTCAGGGTTCCACTTATTAAAATAAGAACTGGTCATCTGAAGACTCTACAAGATAGCAGGGAAAATGAAACCATGGCCACACTGTCCCTGAGGGTGTGATTAAGGGCTCTTCTAATTAGACAGTTCTTTTCTGATCTTCAGACGCTCACAGAATACCATAGTAAGGCATCTGATCATCTCCAAACGAGAATTTAAAGTTTCATTCTGCCTTTCTTTTTACCTCTTGACTGAAGAGGAAGATAGTATGGTCTATGATAATTTGAAGAGAGCAACTCAAGGCAAGCCAATTTAAAAAGAAAAGTGACAGATGAAAAAAAGAAAAGGAAGCTATGCTAACTATGGATGTCATTCTCTTGGCTGTGGAGGCCAGTTTTGAGCTGCAGCAACTGTCAACTCTGTCACTTCTAAACCCACTCAACCCACCTTTAATCCATCGAAGCCTGGAACCCAGGAGGGACAAGCCTGGCTATTCAACTTTTCAGCTGCCTGGTGAAAAAAGAAATATGCCCTCAAGCAATCTCCTCTACTGGCTTTCAGAACATAACCTGTTTTTCACACACACAGATAAGCCTCCTGAAAGCAATATCAGAGCTTCATCAGCCTTGCTTCCACTCAGTTTTCCCTGAGTGTTTATGAGTGTAGAACCAGTCCACTTTCTTCCCAGATTCTTCAGGGACTCAAGGCCGCACAAAAGAATGTTAATTTAAGAAGGTATCTCCAACCCATTATATAAGACCAGTGTTATCCTAATAATAAAACCATACAAAACATTACAGAAAAGGAAAACTACAGAGCAATAATTTATGAATATAGATACAATATCCCCAACACAATACAAGCAGACTAAGTTTATAGCATATAAAAAGGATTATATATCATAACCAAGTGAGATGTATCCCAGGAAAGCAAGGTTGGTTCAATATCCAAAAATCAATGAACATAATATACCACATGAATAGAATAAATGATGAAAAAAAAAAAAGACGATCTCAACAGACACACAAAAAAAGCATTTGAGGGACGCCTGGGTGGCTCAGTTGGTTAAGCAGCTGCCTTCGGCTCAGGTCATGATCCCAGCATCCTGGGATCAAGTCCCACATCGGGCTCCTTGCTCAGCAGGGAGCCTACTTCTCCCTCTGCCTCTGCCTGCCACTCTGTCTGCCTGAGCTTGTGTGCTCTCTCTCTCTCTCTCTCTAATAAATAAATAAATAAAATCTTTAAAAAAAAAAAAAAAGCATTTGACAAAATTCTATACATTTTCATTAAAAAACATGCAGCAAACTAGGAACAGAAGGGAACTTCCTCAACCAGATAAAAAACATCTATGAAAAATGCATAGCTAACACCATTCTCAATGCAAAAGAATGCTTTCCTCTAAAAATTTTAGGAAGAAGACAAAGATCCACTCTCACCACTTCAATTCAGTATTATACTGGAAGCTCTAGCCAAGGCAACTATGTGCAGAGAATGAAATGACATCCAGACTGGAAAGGAAAAAGTAAAACTATCTCTATTGGTAGGTAATATGATCATATCCACTAAAAAACTATTAGAGCTAATAAATGAGCTCATTAAGGCTGCAAGGTAGAAGATCAATATACAAAAATCAATTCTATTTCTCTATACAGGCAATGAACAATCCAAAAGTGAAATTAAGAAAAAAATCCCATATATAACAGAAAAAACAAAAAAACAAAAACAAACCCACAAAAAACCCCAGGAATGAATTTAGCAAAAGACATACAAAATGTACACTTAAATCTATAAAATACTATTGGAATAAATTAAAAATGACTTAAATAAATGTAAAGATATTGAAGGTTTGGAAACTTAATATTAAGATGGCAACTGTTCACAAGTTAAAGTATAGATGCAACATGATCCCTATCAAAATGCCAGCCAAGTTCTTTGCAGAAATTGATAAGCTAATCCAAGATCTCACGTGGAAATGTAATGGATCCAAAATAGTCAAAATAATCTTGAAAAAAAAAAGAGAGAAAGCTGGAGATCTTACATTTCTTATTTTCAAAGCTTACTATAAAGCTACAGTAATCAAGACAGTATGGTACTGGCATTAGGACAGACATACAGATGAGTGGAATAGAGCTCAGAGTCCAAAAATAATCTTCACATATACCACCAATTAATTTTCAACAAGGGTGCCAAAACAATTTCACGGAAAAAGATTAGTCTTTTCAACAAATGATGCTGGCACAACTGGATATCCACAGCAAAAGGAATGTACCTACATCACACCATAAATAAAAATTAACTCTAAATAGACCAAAGATCTCAATGTAAGAGAAAAAACTATTGAACTCCTAAAAGAAAAAAAGATGTAAATCTTTGTGATTCTATATTAGGCAATGGCTTCTTAAACATGATGCCAAAAGGCCAAGCAACACAAGTAAAAGAGAAACTGGACTTCATCAAAATTTTTTTGCTTTGAAGGATATGTTCAAAAGAATGAGGAAACAATCCACAGAATGAGGAAAAAATGTTTGCAAATTCATATCTGATAAGAGATTTGTATCTGGAATATAAAAATGATTATAAATAATTTTAAAAAGCTGGTCACAAAGGACCACATATTTGTATGATACCATTATATAAAATGTTCAGAATTGGCAAATCCATAAAAATTGAAAGCAGACTGAAAGTAGAATAGTGGTTGCCTAGGGCTGGGCAGACTGAGGGGAAATGCAGAGTAAAGGTTTCTTTCTGGGATGCTGAAAACATTCTAGAATTAAGTTGTGATCAAGACTGCACCACTCTGTGTACATTCTAAAAACCACTGAATAGTATACTTCAAGTGGGTGACTCGTGTGGTATATGAATGATACCTCCATAAAGCTGTTATTAACAAAAACTACTTTACCTTGAGGGAGTGGGATCATCTTGGCCAAGGCGTGACATAATATTTATTAAAGTGTTAATTCCTATTTAAAAAGTAAATAAATAAAGAAATACTGTTAGAAGCATTCTAGAACCATGATATGATATGTAGAAAGACAATTATCTATCTTACCCCAGTTTGATTTCAAAAGGTTTGATGTCTTACATGTCTACAAGTTTGATCAATTTAGACTTAAAAAACACTTGATAGCTGCAAAAAATTTTCCTAAAAAATTCATCTATCCTTATAATAATGCTCAAAGTGAATGCTATTACATATGGGTCAGAAAGCACTACAAAATGAGAATATGCAACAGTCACCAGGAAACTCTTCCTGGTGGGGACTTAATTTACAATAGGGAACATAACCAAAACACAAGAGTAGAATCCAAACATACCTTTTTTTCTCATATGCATGTGGTGAACTTTTCTATCTCCATATTTGGGCTGTCGAATTCCACAGTTAGATAAAGAATTCCTGGCATGATCAGGATTCATTCCAAAATTTAAGTGATGACTCGGATGAGTCATGGCCAGCTAAAATTTCAACAAAATAAATTTAGTCTGAAAAACTCAGCACAGAAGTGCCAACTTTATATTATCTCAAACGAAATAGTTGAAAGAGATCTATCCAGTCGAATTTTAAGCCCTGATCTTTCCATTTTATCTTCTCCAGGGTCAAATTTACAGAGCTCTAGTGCAAGCCCTTTTCTAAAAAGAAACCTAAAAACCCACATCTTTCAAAGGAGAATTAGAATAGTTATCACCTGGAAAGAAGAGCCATAAAGAAGGCAAAGCTTAAAGAAAGGACTCAGGTTTGACAGACAAATTTTAGCTTTAGTCTATTTCTTTAGGGATAGTGTCAAAAAAATTAAAATAAAATGAAAGGTGAGAAAGTGTTTGAAAGTGTCAACCAGAGTAGAGTAATGGAGAGAGCTGTGTTACTAAACATCCTCATCATCTCCCTGAATGGCGAATCTCAATGTTCCACTTATAACCTTCAAAATGAATTACTCCTATTTTGCTGTTATGTGAGTGTACAGGAGAGTATTTCTTACCTGCAACAGACAACGATCTTGGAAAGTATATCCTATCAACTTGTCTAGATGCATTAGGCATTGGTGGTAGCGGATATGATGGGTCAAGACAGGCAACATCATGGCATGCTAGGAAGAAAATTTCAATATGTTTATCTCGATAAAAACTTGTAATAATCCTACATTTATTTTACAACAAACAAGAACCATTTTTCTCATCCCAGATTTCAACTGCCAAAGTCCTGAAACAGTTCACTGGCCACGTGGCATCCTTGCCAATCCCCTCTTGAGGGGCGATGGACGACAGTTGCTCAGGGTATAGTCTCTGGAATCACAATGCCTCGGTCTGATTCCTGTTTCACTCATTCATTGTGGGACTTGGCAGGGGAAATATCTGACCTCTCTCTGTTTCCTCACCTACAGAATAAGGATCATCAGGAGAGCTATTTCAAAGGGGGGTAGGGTTAAAAGGATTAAATGAGCAAATACCAAAAAAATGCTTAGTACAAGGCCTCTTAGCCCTCACTCCAGTAGGAACAACCCTGCTTTACCAGCACTCAGCAGGTTGACCTCAACGAAGCCAGCAGAATTTCTGTGCCTCCTTGTCTATCTTTAATGCTAAGAGAATGGACTAGAGCTCATAAATTCTGAAACTCTGTCAGAGTCAAGACATTTTTGAGAATCTAAAGAAAATTACCCTTTCCCCAGAAAAATGCCTATGTGCATAAACATGCAAAAAATGTATGCAATTTTAATAGGTTCACAGACCCCTAAAAGCCCATCACTATCCTCCAGGTAAGAACTTCTCAGTCAGGTGATCTTAAAAGGCCATTCTAGGTTTAATACTTAATAATCTAATATTCCAAGGACAACTTTTATAAAACCACCAATACAGTTATGTCACCTGAGGACATGGAACTTTTACTTTTATTTCAATCACTTTTCATTTGGCTAAAGATTCCTTATTGGGAGATAATTTCATAAAAAGTCATCACTTTTTCTTTTTTTTAATTACATTTCCCTAGAACTCAAGAGAAAGAAGGAGTCATTCTTATTCATCAGAACCTAGAGGCTGGGCACAGCCCACAGAATGACTGACACATGCTTTATATCATTTTAATCTTTGAAGTATTTTCAGATGGCATTGTTTAAAAATACATGATAATGGATTTGCTTGAAACTGCAGAAATCAGCTTCCTGTATCAACTTATAAGGAAAGATTCGTGCTCCCAAGTAGAAATGCCAATCAACAGGAAGTCCTTCTTCCCTGTTCAATTCAATAAATGCATACTGAGCTCCTTCACGTGCAAGGCTTACTACAGCTGTGGAAGAGAAAAACAGTAAGGACATTCTCTTTGCCTTCAAGGGCTTCCCAGAGATACGCCATTATGACCTGAATCACTGGCATTTTGTCCACTTTGTTGCTGTAAGTGCTGCATTAAAAAAACACAGTAATATGCAAACAAAATGTGTGGCCAAAGTATAGTATCACTTTCCAGGCATTTAAACTGCAGAAAGCTCAAGAAGAAAAAAGCTTTAGCAGAAAACTGCTAAAAACTCAGGGTAGAAGGGGGAGGCAGACTATGCAGTCCACCTATCTTTATGAAGTGTGAACTCAAACTGGTGAATTGGCTATTTTTTTAATACCTCCAGGGAGGGATGGATCATCACCTGTCAAAAAAGGATACCCTCTCCAGGTTATTATGCTAAATGAGATAAGTCAATCAGAGAAAGACAAATACTCTATGACCTCACATATATGTGGAATCTAAAACACAAAACAAACAAAAAACAGAAGCAAACAAAATAATTTTAAAAATACAGAGAATAAACTGATCGTTGCCAAAGGGAAGGGGAGTGTGGAGAACAGACAAAATGGGTAAAAGAGGTTAAACGGTACAAATTTTCAGTTATAAAATACATAAGTGACAGCAATGAAAAGGAAGGCATTGGGAATATAGTCAATAATATTGTAACAGAGTATGGTGACAGATGGTAATTGCAATTACCAAGGTGAGCACTACATATAGAGGTGATAAATCACTATGTTGTGCAGCAAAAATTAACATTGTATGTCCACTATACTTAATACCTTCTTAAAATTTTTATTTATTTGAGAAAGAGAGACAGCAGGAGTGGTGGGGAGAGGCAGAGAGAGAAGCAGACTCCCTGCTGAGCAGGGAGGTCAATTTAGGGCTCCATCCCAGGATGCTGGGATCCCACCCTGAGTCGAAGGCAGATGCTTAACCAAATGAGTCCCCCAGGAGCCCCCTTAATAAATTTCTCTTTAAAAAGGAAAGAACACCCTCTTTAGGGTACTCTGATGATTAGAAAATTATTATTAACATTTAGCCCAAATCTGTCTCTTTTGAAAGTTTATCTCTTTGAACCTAGCTGTACCCCAGGTGAAAAACAAACTATATGTATCAGTACTATTTCCACATTTTCTCTTTGTTAACCTAAGTCCTATTTCTTTTAACTTTTACTGGTATGAAACAGCTTTGAGTCGCTTCACTACACCAGTATCGCTTTCCAGGTAAGTCTACTTCTTGTGAATACCACTAAAAGGTATCTATGACCCATGTCTATCTTGTAACCCAGACAACAAAGTCTCAATGTTATCTACAAGACTATTAACAACTCTAGCACAGTTTTTTTTCTTAAAGTATCAATCTTTGCAATGTTGAAATACATACAATCACTGAGCATCTCCCTCCCACCCGCCAATTCAAGTCTCACAAATGTTTTCTCCTTTAAGGATTGTACAGAAAAAAATAAATAAAAATTTTAAAAATGAAAATAAAAAAAATTGTACGGAAATGGCTGTATGTGTAAAGCTATTTAAATTCTCTCATAAAAACTGAGCAACTAGGGGCACCTGGGTGGCTCAGTGGGTTAAGGCCTTTGCCTTCTGCTCAGGTCATGGTTCAGGGTCCTGGGATTGAGCCCCACATCGGGCTCTCTGCTCAGCAGGGAACCTGCTTCCTCCTCTCTCTCTCTCTGCCTGCCTCTCCGCCTACTTGTGATCTATGTCTGTCAAATAAATAAAATCTTAAAAAACAAACAAACAAAAAACCTGAGCAACTAGGTTAGCAAAACACACCTATAAGCAATATGAACAATAAAAACAATACCCCCATGAATGCCTAAATAAGACGGGATGAGGACAAAGACCTAGGAGATCTCAGCATCTGTGAAAGAGAAAAGACAAGGAGAGTAGCAGGGCTTCTGACAGCCCTGAGAATGCAAGAACCCCCAAATTAACATATATTCATAGAAAATGTGACCAAAACTGGAGAGGGTTCTGCAGATTCCAATGTACTGGGAGAGTACAAGAGGACAGCATAATGGCACCAGAGTGCTGAAGCCCTATAAATGCTCAATGAAAAACTGAACTTCCCTTCCCGGGTAAAGCCCCATTGTGTGAAGACAGTGCTGGGGGTAAAAGCCACATTTAAGCAGGAGAGGTACAATAAAGAGCAAAAGAAAGAGGGAATCTAGATGAAATAGAGGAGGAAGCAGTGGGGGCAGGTCTCAGGTATTATAAGGCCTTTTTTTTTTTTTAATCACTTTGCAAAAACAGTAGAAGGAGGGGCTAATTTGGCTTATACCACCTTCTTTTTAAGATTTTATTTATTTATTTGACAGAGAGAAATCACAAGTAGGCAGAGAGGCACGCAGAGAGAGAGGGGGAAGCAGGCTCCCTGCTGAGCAGAGAGCCCGATGTGGGACTCGATTCCAGAACCCTGATATCATGACCTGAACCAAAGGCAGATGCTTAACCCACTGAGCCATCCAGGTGCCCCAACTGCCTTCTTAAAATACAGGAAAATATTTCACTTACTTTTTTAACATTATTTAACTTGAAGAGCAACAGAAAAGAATCATGATCCAATACCATCCAAGGATTTTGTCAGAAAATAGAGAAAAGGAACAGAATAAGATTCCTCAGATAATTAAAAACAACAAAAAAAAAGAAAAGCCAGAGAAACATGCCAACAAAACAGATGAAAGCTGTGACCTAACATTTCAAAACAAGATAAACAAAATCAAGAAATCAACTGGAGCTGCAAAAGAAAACTACAAATAAATATTATTGTAATTCAGAAATGAAATGACTGGATGAAAAAAGATTTGAAAAAAAAAAGTGACAGAACTCAGGGAAAAGACATAAAAAGAAATTAAGAACAGAGACTAAACAGAATGAAGAAAAAAACAAATTAACCAATGGACAGTGCTTTGAGAAATAAAAGATAGGGAAAGGAAAAATATTAGAGAAATAAAAAATCAACAAGAAATGAAGGATTCAAGAAAGAGTGACAGATACAGGAAACAAGCAAAGAAGATACAAGATGCATACACATAAAAGGAATCCTTAAAGAAAACCAAAACAACAGTACAGAATAATGAAATGTGTAATTCAAGGAAACTTTTCTGAGAAAAAAGGGGACTTAAAAGTATATAATGAAAGGGTACACAGCATATCTGAAAAAATTAACCAAAAGGACTGACAGCATTGCTTTATGCCAGAAACAATGAAAATTTATTTATTTAAGATGGTAAAGAAAGCATAAACCACAAATTTTATAACCAGCTTATGTGGCCTTTATATTTAAAGACAAATGGTTAGGAACATGTAAGACCTCAAGGATCATTCTTTTAAGAAGCCCTTCTTAAGGAATCTACTAGAAATGAGCTCAATTGAAGAAAAAAGGGGGGAGACACAGGATCAACACTGACATATAAACTAGCAACTACCTTCCAATGTATTTTTACCTGTAGATAATCATAAGTGAGTGTATATTATAGGAAATGCTTAATACTCTACAGAGTAGTACAAATATCAGAAAATGAAGGGAAAATGTGAAGTCCATGAAGAGTAGGGATGAGGCTGGTGTGTATCTCATGGATACTAACTTGCAGCAAGAAGATAATCACTTCAAATTAGATGCTGGATAAGAGGAGCACAAGAAATTGTAAACAGTAGTCATTTTCAGTAATGGACAATGGGACAATGGGACACACACACACAGGAGAAGAGGGAGAAATTTCATTAGACTACAAAGGTGTTAACATAAAGATAACCATTAGACAGAATTATAAACCTCCCTAAATACAATTAGATATAAAAGAAAAAAAAAAAGCAAAGAAAATGGACCTCATAGTGACCACATAACAAAAAACAGTTTGATAGAGAGGAGGCCAAACAAAGAGCATGCATGTATGTTTTCACTAATATTAAAAAGGAAAATTAAATCATTTTCAAAAGACAGCTATTCTTAGGGGCTCGGGGTGGCAAGAATGGGATAGAAGAAAGAGATATAAGTCAGATTTTTAAAATCAGACTTGGCTTTGTAAACCTGAGTTTGGAATTATGGTAACTATTTTACAGAACTATAAAACAATATTTAAAAATAAACACTTAGGGTGCCTGGGTTCAGTGGGTTAAAGCCTCTGCCTTTAGCTCAGGTCATGTTCTCCGAGCCCTGCGATCGAGTCCCCCATTGGGTTCTCTGCTCAGCAGGGAGCCTGCCTCCCTCTCTCTCTCTCTGCCTGTCTCTCTGCCTACTGGTGATCTCTGTGTGTCAAATAAATAAATAAATAAATAAATATTTAAAAAAAATAAAAATAAAAATAAACACTTAAAATCAAAAGTCCAATGAAATAAATGAATCTAACTGTGTAACTAGTTTGTAGTCTAAGCACAAGTGACCTCAAAAAAGTTATCTGAGTGTGTAGGCCTTGTGTGATCAATCTGCAGCGAATCACAGACCACAAGGAATACCCCCAAACAAACAAACAACTACTTCCCATAGTCATTTTGTTGGTGGTGCCATTAATATTGTTATTCCGGGACTACTGTTTGTGTATTACAGAATAATCGAATGAGTCATTTTTTGGTGTTATATGGAGTCCCTACAGGGGACCAGTACTGAGGGGAAGATACTTTTTTTTAAGTATTCTAACTAATAAATGCAGAAAGAAAGACAGAATTAAAATATCACTTTGGCAACTCTTAATAAATACTGGGTCTAGGTCATAATTCATCAGTGACTAGTAATGTCACACATAAAAAAGAGACCATGGATGGATCTAGAGGGTATTAAGCTAAATGAATAAACCAGAGAAAGGCAAAAAAACCTCTATGATTCACTTATATGTAAAATAATGTTTTAAAAATAAAATGTTAATAAATGTTAATGTTATAAATGTTAATAAAAATGTTTTAAAAATAAAACAAATGAACAAACAACAACAAAAGTGAAACAGACTCATAAATACAGAAAACAAACTGGAGATTGCCAAAGAGAAGGGAGTTGGGGGAATGGAAGAAATGGATGAAGGGAATTAAGAAGTATAAATTTCTATTAGACAGCAGTTTATGATAATTTATAGGAAATATAAGGAAGAGAAGCACATGTTAAATGATACCATGAAGTTGCAATCAGCAAAACCCACATTAGACCTTAGGAACACCACAGAACACAAGATCCAGGTTCTTCAACTAAAACACACCAACCCAAGACAATGTGCAGATCTCGTCTGAAAGGCCAGTGGAGCAGACTGAAACAGATCTAGCAGACAATCAGGAAGACATGAGCAATGACTGTGATGTTACAGAGATGCTGCTGAAGCTGTGTGAGGATGGCACAGAGCTCACCACACTTTTCTCCCTCATCATGTAGAAAATGTTGGAAATTTGCAAAATAAAATGTAATTCTTACAGCTATCAGGTCAGTTAGCCTTCAAACAAAATCTTGTTCTCTTCCTTTACAAGAAACACTACATCTCCAGTTAAAAAAAAAAAAAAAAATCAAGTATCTCACACGGTCCAAAAATTTGTTAATGGTAACTGTGAAGCCATATGTCTCTTGGAGGTATAAATCTCTCTTTCCACCCCAAGTTCTAACTTAGAAAATGATTCCTTGAATGTGTTGTCCAAAACCTCTTCATCCTTACAGATACTTATTTTCACTATTCAGTCACGCCTTGATAGATCATGGAGCGAGAATATCAGTTAGTGTGGTACTGCACAGCAGCCTTCCACTCCACTCCAGAGTCACTGTGGGAAACAGCACAGCTAAGAAGGGGTCCAAATACAGCCCTGTGTCTACTCAGTACAAATACCAACCACCACAACTCAGCTCCTTCTCCCAGCAATTCTCCATGCACCTGGGCCTCCTTAGTTTTCTCAAGGAGTTAGCACCCCCAAGTGCAGCATAAGCCTTATGCAGGTTAGAGAACCATAATGGTAGTGGACTCCTTTTTTGATGTCTCTGTCACCTTTACGCATTCTCCATTCTTATGGCTCAGTTTATTGATCCCCACGAGCCACCTCCTTACCATAGCAGAGGGTACTGGTACCCACTTCTATAAAATACCAATTCAGGCTCAATGGGCAGAACCTCATTTTTTTAAAATACAGATCCTGCAGCAACATGTTGCCTTTCTGTCTTTTCTGAGGCATACTGTTGAATTTTTCAGCCTCAGTTTCAGGTTTTAATTCCTGCTCTCCCCACCCCCGTATTACCCAGAAGTCACTAATAAACCGCAACACAGAAAAAAACCTTTTATTTTTTTTAATATTTTTTTAAATTTATTTGACAGAGAGATCACAAGTAGGCAGAGAGGCAGGCAGAGGGGGGAGGGGAAGCAGGCTCCCTGCTGAGCAGAGAGCCCGATGTGGGGCTCGATCCCAGGACCCTGAGATCATGACCTGAGCCGAAGGCAGAGGCTTAACGCACTGAGCCACCCAGGCGCCCAGGAAAAAACCTTTTAATAGTCTGTCTCTAAACATGGCTCCAAGTTCTGCATTTAGCCCACATGTAATTACATGTTCCGGGCCCAGTCCTAGAGTTCCATTCCTTCTAACATTGGACGGGGCAACAGGTAGAATTTTCTAATATCATAAAAACCCCAGTACCTTCTCTGGTTGGGAAATTATACTTCTAGAATGAGAGGCTGGTACTTACGTTTCTCCACCTTAGATTTATCACAACAGTTTTACCTCCAGCAGCAGCCAGATAACATCACAAGGCTTTAGCCAGCAACCTACGAGCACTTATTACTGATGAACACTAGGTTCTGCATCAATGAATTACCAAAGAGAGAATCCCTCCCCCATCCCCCACCCCTGAGGGTTTTAGAGAAGGGCTTTTTTCCCTTAAAATTACACGAGTCTATCTGTTCACAGGCTTCAGGATTATTCAAAGTATTCATTTAACTCCTATTTCTCAGATTCTTATTCTTCCTTAACAAACATACTAAATGCCTTTATTCTGAATGTTTTAAACTGCATTATTACATGCCACCTGCTATCTTATTTGAGGAACACACACAAAAAGAAGCATTTATTCTAGGTTAAGAAATTAAATAAGGCCAACATTGTAAAAAAACAGGAGGATTGGAGACTGGAAACGTGGCTTCTAAAGAGATGGCAGTTGTCTTTGGAAGAGGGGGTCCTACAGAGGAAGGGACTATTATTAGATCAAGGAGTAGTCACCTTGGCAAGAGTTTTAGTTAGGATCCAATTTCTCTGACCAGTTAGTCAAAGGAACTGAGTGCTTTTGCCTGCCAATCTTGAACAGAATGTGAAATCTAATACATGAGGAGATGATAACCTCGTCCTACAGCTGCTTCCAATCTAGCTGAGAAGCCAGACTAAGGTATTTGTGACACAGCTGAAGAACACGGAACTGCAGCAGAACAGATTATTTCGCACCCGTGTGCAGGCATTTCACCAAAAGAAAGGGGGCAAAGGGCTCAATGCTTTAAACAAAATTGTGTTCAGTGGAACAAAACTGCCTCAGGGCCCCGCTACACAGGGTGGAAATCCAGTACAAGTGGATACTCCCCTCCATACCCACCACCCACCAATCAGTTCTTATCTTTTTACAAATTAGGGCTTTACGGGGTTTTGTTTAAAAAACAAAAAAAGAAAAAGTTCAAAGTTAACCAAAAACACAAGTGTAAAGCCCACTGAACTGAAAGATCTCTAAGGTCCCTTCCAGTTACTAATGCTCTCCAATTTTATGATGTCTCTATCAACTCTGACTTATCCCTGACAGCACCAGATTTTGAGCAGATTGTTGAACATTCTGCTCAGCGTTCTTATGACATCTACCTTAGGATGACATTATGTCGGTTTTGGAGAAACAGAAAAACTGGATAATATAGCTCCAAGGCCCCAAGAAAGAATCAGCAGAAAATACTTCTGAATGCTTATAGTAAAAAGAAAAACAAAAAAACTGCTCAGTTAGCAAAATAACTGAAGATTTTGTAGACAGAGATGGCGGCCATGGTAGAGCATTATTCTCGAACTATCTAGTAACATGGTATTAATAGCAGTCCATCTTAACATAAAAATATGTAGCTCTAGACATCACAACGTAAATGAGTGACCTAGAAATTCCTTTAACAATAAGATTAAATCCCACTGTTCCGTATAATAATTAAATGCTAACACTGATTTAAAGAAAAAACACCTCATTGTGATGACATAAATACCCGAGACAGCTTGAACTTATTATCATGCATGCTGCCATCAAAACAGAGTGAATGGAAGCCCGTAAGTATTCTTCCCAACAGCGGAATATGGCAAAATATACTACGTGACCCCTGCCTGGGTACTCACTGCCTTGACTATAATTCTCACGAAGTGTAACCAGTATCAATCATAACAAAAGAATGAAGTAAAGACTCAAAGAATATGCTCAGTTTTAGGGGTCTCTAATCTGGTATAAATTCCACTCATATGGAAAACAAAAATAGTTATCAGTGAGAGTTATATACAGCTAAATGTTCCTCTATTAGATCACCAATGGAAAAACTATTATCATTTGGCTCAAATAGGAAATTTATACTGATTTTGTTCATTAATGCCTTCTGTTCTCCACAGTGTAAGTATGAGTCATCAGTCTGGAAAGTTCGGACACACTGTCTTCAGGAGTCTGCCTGTAGAACTGTTGGAGTTATCTCTTTGGACAAGCACCTACACATTCGCTGCACACAGGCAGGTGCATCTGAAGAACACACTTGCCTTCATTCAATAGGCAGAGACAGAAAGCATTACTAAGTAACTGCCCCCCCCACCTCACCACCATGCACATGCGTGCATGCACACGCACACACATACACAACTAAACAAGGCAACATGAAAACTGACATAAAAACAAACAAAAAATAACAAGAGAAAACAATTTATAGTTGGTGTTCCATTTAGCTATAAGATAGTATGTTCTATAGAAACTTAACAGAATTAGGAAAACTTTCTTTTCAAGAAAGAGATATATAGGTATAAATGTGTTCTCAGAGGTGTCATCACCTGACAGACGTCAGAACGGATGCCAGTTTTCCAAAATCCTTGACTACTTAGCTCCACTGTTACTTCTCGCCTCATTGTATTCTTCTGTCGTATTTTTTGGAGCGCTTCCTAGAAAAGAACTCATTATG
>RCUC01129889.1:0-112892 GCA_003697995.1 Taxidea taxus jeffersonii | reverse complement strand
GGAGCAATGAGAGGGAATGATCTATTGAAACGCGCTCCAACAAGAATGAATCTCAAATACATAATGATAAGTGATGGAACCAGAAAGAAGACAAAAACTGTACGATTTTGTTCACATAACATTCTGGAAAAGACCAGAGGGACACCAAAATGGCTGAGTGGTTTCCAAGGCTGGAAGCAGGAGGAAAGACAACTAATACAAAGTCCAGGGGCATATTTTAGGATAATGGAACAATTCCATGTCTTAATTGTGCTTGATTGTGTACATTTGCCAAAATGCGTACAACTCTCAGAATGACCAGCCAGGCACGTAATGATGTTGTGAACTGAAATGGGGCTGATGGGGGGGGTGCGGGGGGGGGGCAAGTTTCAGGGGTGTAGCAGTGAGAGTTCTTTCTCCTATGCTATTATGTTTAAGACAGTCAGGCACTCAAGTAGAAATGATACGTATGACCCTAGAGTTCAGCAGAGAGGTTAGAGATGCGAGTCTCATTTGGACCTCGTGGGCATTTTCAAGGTGATTTTATACAAAAGCACGCCACCAACAATGACCAGATCAGTGTCACCTTTGTTATTTCTACACCGGGAACATATTCTCCCTTAGCCCTGATAGAAATGGGGATGAGCCAGAATGGGGATGAGTCACTTCCTCTGTGTCACTCCGAACTAAATCTAGATGTGTCTGGTCAAAAACCCGTAAACAGAACCTTTACCTTTGACCCACCTATTTTGTGAACCTCAAGCTGAAGCTCAGAACAAGGCCACGGCCTTGAAACTCTGAACCACCGTGAGCTATAAAAGAATGCCGGATTTGATTGGTCCTATAAAAGTGATTTATTGTACATATGCATGTGTGCAAAGGATTCGTAAGTATTTTCAGCAAATTGAAAACATATTTGAAACTTATGGAAGCTTGCAGGAATAAAAATGAGCAACAGATAGTAAGTAAGGGGGACTATCACACTAGATTGGTGGCTTCAAGGACGTAAAAAGCAATTGCTTCAGCAAACCCATCCTACGTAAATAAAAAGTTAAAAGGAAAAGCCAGATCTAATTTACTCTGCACTTCCGCAGTCAGAAGGCTTTTCGTTTTTTGTTTTGTCTTGGAATCGGCTCCCTTACATAACACATGTCAAAATAGCTGGAAAAATGTGATGAAACGGTGCCAGCTGACATTCTTGTCCCACAAGGACAACTCCCTCTAGCTCCTTATTTTCTTTCACATTTTGGGCACCGTGAGCGAGCGGTGCTGGAGCGCAGGCAGGCAGCCACGTGGCTGCGCAGGAGTGAGAGTTAAAGCCCTGGGCCTTCCCGACCCACAGCGGTCTGCCCTAGGGTGTGGTCAGCAGGAATTTTGCCATAAATTCGATTCCTCCAGGAGTCCAGTTTTGCTAAAGTGTAATTTGGGAGGACGAGGGAAAGGGGAACCAAAGCACTTTCAGAGACAAAGGGCCTTTCGTGCAATTTCCTCATCACCAAGGAAGGAAAACATTGTATGTGTTCAAGAACCTACCTTCCAGGGGAGGTTTTAAATAGACAGGGCGCCTGGGTGGCTTGGTTCGTTAAAGCATCTGCCTTTGGCTCAGGTCATGACCCCAGCGTCCTGGGATCGAGTCCCACATTGGGCTCTCTGCTCAGCGGGGACCTGCTTCTCCCTCTGCCTGTCGCTCCCCCTGCTCGTGTTCTCTCTCTCCGACAAGTAAATAAATAAATAAAATCTTTATAATAAAAAAATAAACAAACAGACAGCCAGAGAGCCACGCTCTAACCCCGGTTCCACCAAATGTGCTGTTTGGGGCATCTGGCAACCCCTCAACGTCTCAGGCAATTCTCTAAAACAAAGCTCGTCCATGTGGTTAGAAAGTTTCTTTGATGGAAAACCCTATTAGAAAGGAGAACATCCAAGAGGGATAACAGCTTTTGTCACATGGTTACTCAGAGAAAGGTGGTGTTTTTTTTAAGTTTTTACTTAAATTCTAATTAGTTAGTATACCATGTAATATCAGTCTCAGGTATGCAATATAGGAATCAGCACTCCATCCATCACCTGGTGTCCGTCATGACAGGTGCACTTCTTAATCCCCATCGCCTATTTCACCCATCCCCCCACCCACCCGAGAAAGGGTTTGCATTGAACTCCTTAGATGACTGGAAAAATAATTCTAAAGGATGTTTGCAATTTAAAAAAACTATGGGAAATAAGAAATCATTTCTTTTTAAAATATTTATTTGTTTATTTTAGGGGGGGCACATGCAGGGGGAAAGGCAGAGAGAGAGAGAGAGAGAATCCTCCAGCAGACTACCCGCTGAGTACAGAGCCTGATTCGGGGCTCAAACCTAGGACCCTGAGATCATGACCAGAGCTGAAATCAAGAATTGACCACTTTACCGGGTGAACCACCCAGGTGCCCCAAGAGAAATAATTTCTAAAAGACCTTTAATTTTTAGGGTGCTAAGTAAATCCTAAGATAAGACACCCTATCCCTTCTACGTCTCAGAAACTTTTCTTGCTCATACTAGATTCCTTTTGTCTATCTTCAATCAAATACTGATCAATTGATCAGTATTTATTACATTTACAATAGAGCTGACTCTATGATAGGCACCAGAGATGATCTGGAAGATATGGAATGGGTGGTCCTTGCATGAAAGAAGTTTGTGATCTATTTAGGAAATACTAAAATTCAAAATGGCAACCAGCATTATATCAGGAAAAGCTTTGTTATTTTTTTTAAGATTTGATTTATTTATTTGTCAGTGAGAGAGCACAAGCAGGTGAAGTTGCAAAGGGAGAACGAGCCCGATGCAGGACTTGATCCCAGGATGCTGGGATCATGACCTGAGCCAAAGGCAGACTCTTAACTGAGCCACCCAGAATTCCCAGGAACAGTTTTGTAAGTTTCATCTTTCTCCTGGCTTGGAAGGGGGAAGGAAGGACATCAAGTGTGGAATCATGAAGCTTGGAGCCTGGAAGACAAGAGTGTCATTTCTCACTAAGGAGGCAATTATGCAATCCAGCTCCCAGGGACAGGACAAGTAGATGTATACAAATGGGATGCCAAGACAGTCTAGAGCTATCCAATATGGTAGACACTAGTCACACATACCTATTCAAATATAAGTTCATCACAATTAAATAAAATTAAATGTTCAGTTCTTTGGTCTCACCACATTCAGATGCTCAATGGCCATATGTAGCTGGCAGGTAGCATTTTGGACAGTGTAGATTTTTTTAAAGATTTTATTTATTTATTTGACAGACAGAGATCCCAAGCAGGCAGAGAGGCAGCCAGAGAGAGAGGAAGGGAAGCAGGCTCCCCGTCGAGAAGAGAGCCCGACGGGGAGCTCGATCCCAGGACCCTGAGATCACGACCAGAGCCGAAGGCAGAGGCCCAACCCACTGAGCCACCCAGGCGCCCCCTGGACAGCGCAGATATTAAACATTTCCATAATTCCAGAAAGTTCTCTTGGGCAGTGCAGGCCTAGAGCCAGGGAAGTGTGAAGCAAAAGGCAGGATAGCCGAGCATCAAAGAATCCCCCAAGCGCACTGGTGTGTTGCTATAGCTGGTTCCGATATGTTTCCTGTGGCGACAAGTTTCCCAAATCCCAAAGGGATTTGATTACTTTAACAAATACGCACTGAGGACCTACTGATACGAGGTTAGGTGACATGAAGGACACAGAAGTGAATCAAGCAAATGCTAGTAGGGAGCTCAATGCTTCCCAGAAGGGAGAAAAGATGTGTTCTCAAATCATCATAACACAATATAAAAGGTGATAAGCATCCTAAGAGAGGTACAATGAAAGCATGTAGAAGTTCAAAAAGGGACAGAAGAGTTCTATTTGGAGTTTTCAAGAAATTCTCTGAAACAGGCTTTAGAAGTTCAAACAATGAATCCTTAAAAGGCAGAATGGGGTATGGTAGGAAATCCTTGAAAACCAAGGGTCCAGAGATAATCTGTAGGCTCAGTTATGCCCTCACTGTGTGACCTTGGGTAAGTCAGGGCCCCAGCCCGAGTTTCTTTAGCAACTGAGTAAGAGGGAAAAAGGAGAGTGATGGACATAAGTGAAGGTATGGGGACAGCTGTGTGTGTGCAGAAAATGGAATAGTCAGATTAGTTCTGAAAAGAAACCACAGTCCAACCACCTTATAACTTGTTCCTGAGCATTACGTAATTCTAAGACATCCCCCCCCAAATTTGTTTTAAAAAATTAAAAGCCACAGCCCCAAAAACAATAACTAGATTTTGCCCCTCCCCCAACTTCCCCACCAGACATTGTGTAAGTTAAAGGTGTACAATATTCGATAAAACTTATCGATTGCAAAATGATCACCACTTAATATTAGCCAACACCCCCCATCATGTCACATAATGACCATTTCTGTTTCAGGGTGAGAACACTCCAGATCTACTCTCTTAGCCACTTTCAAGTATGTGATACAGTATTGTTAACCATAATCAACACTCCGTACATTAGATCCCGAGAACTAATCCATCTGATACCTGAAAGTTTGCTCCCTTTGACCAATGTTTCCCCCTCTCCCCGTTCCCCAGCACCCGTGCTAATCAGCATTCTACACCATTCTACTCTCTGCTTCCATGAGTTTGGCATTTTTAGATTCCACACATAAGTGATATCCAGGATTTGTCTTTCTCTGTCTGACTTATTTCTCTTACTCTTACTGTACTGACTTACTTTCTCTTACTGTAATACCTTCAAGGTCCACCCATGTGGCTCTAAATGGCAGGATTTCCTTCTTTCTCATGGCTAAATAGTATATATATGTGACATTATATACCATGTGATATATATGGTCATATACCACATATTATATATCATGTATATATCACATCTTCTATATCCATTCATCTGTTGACAGACGATGAGGTTGTTTCCATACCTCGGCTATCATGAATAGTGCTTCACTAAACACAGGCGGGCAGATCTCTCTCAAGATTCTGTTTTCCTTTTCCTTGGATTCATATCCAGAAGTGGGATTGCTGGATCATACGGTAGCTCTACTTTATTTTCTTTTCTTCAAGAAAATTTTTCAATGATGTGCAAGTTAGTATGCCTTTATTTTACCTGTAGCTTCTATTACAAAGGTCTTAAAATTACAAAAACCTGAGAAAGATATCAACATGCTTTGAAAGTCCTTCCAGGTTTTGAAATTTACCTTCTATTGTGGGTAGATAAATAGAGAAGGATTCCTTTTCACTTAAGGAATACTGACTAAAAGTTCTAATATTTAACATAGTGTTAGTTTTTACTTGTTGAACATGATTTGGGCCATAGATATGTAAACCTTCTTAATCTACTGAAACAGTTTTTATGTTAGCTAGTTGCTCCAGAAGATGTTAACTTCTGCGAAGTTCACTGAGGAACCTCCCTATCTTCGTGCACGGCGGCTGCACCAGTCTACATTTCCCATCAACTGTACCCGAAGATCCCATTTCTACACATCCTCGCCAATACTTGTCTCTTTGATGATAGTCATCTCAACAGGTGTGAGATGACATCTCACTGTGGTTTCAATTTGCATTTCCCTGATGACAAGCGATGTCAAACACCTTTTCTTGTGCCTGCTGGCCATCTGCATGTCTTCTTTGGGACAATGTCTCTTTAGTTCCTCTTCCTTTTTTAAAATTGTTTGCTAATGAGTTATATGAGTTGTTTAAAAGTGTTGGATATGAACATCTTATCAGATATAAAATTGCCAAACGTTTCCTCCCATTCCATTGGTTGCCGCTCCATCTTGTTACCTGTTTCTTTTGTTGTGAAGAAGCTTTTTCGTTTGCTATAGTCTTGCTTATTCATCTCGGCTTTTGTTGTTTGTGTTTTGTCAAAATACTGTGAAGACCCATGTCAAGGAGATCTTCCCCCTATGTTTTCCTCTACGCGTTTTATGATTTCAGGTCTTTTGTTTAATTCTTATTTGTGTAAGATAAGAGTCCAATTTCATTCTTCTGCAGGAGTTAATCCTGTTTTTCCAATACCATTTTTTTAAGAGATTTTATTTATTTATTTGTGAGAGAGAGCACAAGCTGGGTGAAGGGCAGAGGGAGAAGCAGACTCCCCGCTGAGCAGGGAGCCCAATGTGGGGCTCAAACTCCTGACTCTGGGATCATGACCTGCCCTGAAGGCAGACACTTAACCCACTGAGCCACCAAGGCGCCCTCCAACACCATGTATTGAAAAGACTATCCTGGGACGCCTGGGTGGCTCAATGGGTTAAGCGGCTGCCTTCGGCTCAGGTCATGATCCCAGCGTCCTGGGATCGAGTCCCACATCGGGCTCCTTGCTCGGCAGGGAGCCTGCTTCTCCCTCTGCCTCTGCCTGCCTCTCTGTCTGCCTGTGCTCGCTCTCTCTAACTAATAAAGAAATACAATCTTAAAAAAAAAAAATGAAAAGACTATCCTGGGCGCCTGGATGGCTCAGTGGGTTAAGCCTCTGCCTTCGGCTCCGGTCATGATCTCGGGGTCCTGGGATCGAGGCCTGGGGAGCCTGCTTCTCCCTCTCTCTCTCTCTGCCTACTTGTGATCTCTGTCAAATAAATAAATAAAAATCTTTATAAAAAAAAAGAAAATACTATCCTTTCCCCACTGACAATGCTTGGCTGTCTTGTTAAATATTACTAAATTGAGGGGCGCCTGGGTGGCTCAGTGGGTTAAGCCTCTGCCTTCAGCTCGGGTCATGATCTCAGGGTCCTGGGATCGAGCCCAGCATTGGCCTCTCTGCTCAGCGGGAAGCCTGCTTTCCCCTCTCTGCCTACCTGTGATCTCTCTCTCTCTCTCTCTCTCTCTCTGTTTCAAATAAATAAATAAAATCTTTAAAAAAATATTACTAAACTGAATATGCATGGATCTATTTCTGGGGCTTCTGACTCTGTTCCATTGGTCCATGTGTCTATTTTAATGCCAGTCCCATACTGTTTTGATTACCACAGCTCTGTAGTATAGTTTGAAATCAACAAGTGGGATGCCTCCTGCTTGCTTCCTTCTAGGGACTGCTTTGGCTCTTGAGAGTTTTTGTGGTTTCATTTGCTAATTTTTGATACTTTACATCATATATGAGAAGCAAAGCAGAAAAAAGGGAAGCAATTGTATTTGCACTTAACTCTGGCTTTTTTTTTTTTAAGTGGAGCTGGAGAATGACTCGACTAAGTGGGTCCCCTTTGGGAAAAGGCTGTCATTGGTGAAAACCCAAGTGAGAGCCTCACTTCAGTAAACAGTAAATAAAATGGCAGGACATTTCAGGGGTTAGGGAAAGGAAGCAAGGCCGAGTCTGAAACTGAAAAATCATTATGAAAGCAGCAAAGCCAAGAACCCAGTCGTTAAAGTAAAATGTAGATCGTACGAGGAAGGTGGAGTCCCCTGTTAAGAAGCAGACAGAAAATAGAGCGTACGTGGAATACCAGCCTAGCAGGTTTGCAGATCTCTATCTCGAGAGTGACTATGAATATAGAAAGAAATACGTCGTCTGCAGCTATGCCAAAGCATCTGTCAGCAGCCCCATTATCATTTTCTTACTTGTATATTTTTATAACCACAGAAAAAGATTAGAGCAGGTAAACATACGTGCTCCGTGTGAACATGGGCACTAAATGTTTATTTAATGGTTAAAATTAAAAGTTCCTAGAAATTGTTTTTCTAACTCCACAGCCCCCCACAGCTACGAGCACATTTCTCTGTACCCTGGTCTTCCTCTGAAAATAGGGGCACCTGCATGGTTCAGGCAGTTTAGCGTCTGACTCTTGGTTTCGGCTTAGGTCATGGTTTGTGAGATCGAATCCCGATTCAGGCTCTCCATTGAGCATGGAGCCTGCTTAAGATTTTTTCTCTCCCTCTACCTTTGCTGGTGCCCCACCCTCTCGCTCACTTTCTCTCTCTCTCAAATAAATAAATAAATAGTAAAAAATAAAATAAATTAAATTTAAAAATAAGAGCCTGAAAATAGTGTCCAACACAAGTCAAGGGAAGAGATGTAGCTATTATAAGTAAGGATATTATATGGTCATCTACCCATCCAAGTCTTTTTTTTTTTTTAAGATTTCATTTATTTATTTGACAGAAAGAGACACAGCAAAAGAGAGAGAGAACATGAGCAGGGGGAATGGGAGAGGGAAAAGCAGGCCTCTCCCAGAACAGGGAGGCTGATGCGGGGCTGAATCCCAGGACCTGGGAGCATGACCTGAGCCGAAGGCAGACACTTAATGCCTGAGACACCCAGGCGCCCCCATCCAAGTCTTTTTTATTTTTAAGATTTTATTTATTTATTTGACAGACAGAGATCACAAGTAGGCAGAGGGGCAGGCAGAGAGAGGGGGGGAAGCAGGCTCCCTGTTGAGCAGAGAGCCCGATTCGTGACCCTGAGATCACGACCTGAGCCAAAGGCAGCGGCTCAACCCACTGAGCCACCCAGGCGCCCCACCATCCAAGTCTTTAAAACATATTGAAATGCTACCCTGTCCAAGACTTATAGAATTGGCTTTAAAAATAAATGTGAGTGTGGATTGTGTATTAAGTATATGGGTGAACTCCATACCCATATTTGTGTGGGAGCCCTTAAATCCGACCAATGTCACTTTTCCTTCGCCGACCTGTTGCTACAAGACCCCTGTCATTACTGCATGAAACCAGATAAGATGAACCGCTAGGTTAGTGAGTGGAACCGGCTTTCATTTGATAAAGTCCGTTATTCAATTACACATTCTTTCTCACCTTTGCTTTATTTTCTTTTTCTAAAACATGAACTCTAGAAGAGAGCATTTACTCTCTAGTCAGGATCCATTCAAAGGGAAAGAGTGCTGTAGGAACTCGCACATCAAATGGGGCTCTGAATTTCCCATCAAATTACTACTATGTATCTTCGAGAAAATGACCCACGTTATTTAAGTTTTCAGACTGGTTGGCATGAAGTTACTCACAGTGTTCATTTTCAGGGTGCAGTGCCTTGTGACTTTGTGAACCCAGTCTGTATCGTGGCTGTATCTTCCTTGTAACTCCTAGTATTGTGTATTTAAGCCTTTATATTTGATCAGTCTTGTTAAAGATTGCGCAGTCATGCTAGATGTTTTTCTAATAACTTTTGGTTGTATTTTCTTCTACGGACTTGCTTTCTAGTTCGGCCTTTTCTGCTCTTATTTTTATCCATGCTTTCCGTGATGGGTCAAATTGTGCCCACATCCCCCCGCCCCCCGAATTGAAGCTAACTCCCTGTACCTCCTCATGTGCCATATTTGGAAATAAAGGTCATTGCAGGTGTGATTAGTCAGGGTGTCATGAGGTCCAACTGGTGTAGAATGGGCCATTAACCCAACATGACTGGTGTCCTAGGAAATTTGGACAGAGGGAAGAAGTTGTGAAGACCCACAGGAAGGCCAGGTGAGGAGGACTGCAGTGAGGCGCCTACAAGGCTACCAGAGGCAGCAAGGAGCCTGGAAGGTTCCTTCCACTGCACCTTCAGAAGGGGCATGGCCCTGCCTCCACCTCGGTCTCAGACTTCTGGACTCCAGAACTGAAAGACTGAGAAACAATACATTTCTGTTGCTCAGGCCACCCAGTTAGTGGTCCTTTGTTATGGCAGCCCCAGGAAACTAACTAATGCACCTTCCTTCTCCACTCTTCATTTCTTACTCTAAAATTCTTTGCTTCTTTTCTTCCTTTCCTTCTTTCTATCTGTCCTTCTTTCTTTTCTTTCTTCTTTCCTTTCTTTCTTTCATTTTTAAGATTTTATTTAATCACTGGAAAGAGAGAGAGAGAGAGAACATGAGCAGAGGGGAGGAGGCAGAGGGAGAGAGAGATAAGCAGGCTCCCTGCTGAGTGGGGAGCCCAATGCAGGGCTCCATTCCAGGACCCTGAAATCATGACCCGAGCTGAAGGTGGACGTTTAACCCACTGAGCCACCCAGGCGGCCCCTCTATGATTTTTCTGTCTCTTATATTGGATGATTAACTTGTTTATTTTCAATCTGGTTTTCTTAAATACATTTAAGGACATACATTTACCACTAGATACTTCATGATTCATTTTTGTAATTTTCATTGTGATTTCCTTTTTAACCTTGGGTTATTCAGCTGTAAATTTTTAAGCTTCAAAACATGTGGAAATTGGGGTGTCTGGGTGGCTCAGTCAGTTAAGTGTCTGCCTTCGGCTCAGGTCAGGGGCTCAATCCTGGGATGGAGCCTTGCGTCGAGCAATCTGCTCAGTAGGGAGTCTGCTTCTCCCTTACCCACTCATGCTCTCTCTCTCTCTCTCAAACAAATAAAATCTTCAAAACATGCAGAAATTTAAGTTACATTTTTAGTGTTGATGATTTAATTGAGTTCTAGTCAGATCATGGTCTGTAAGATACTGATCTCTTAAAAATTTGTTGAGACTATCTTTTTAATCTAGTATTGTGATAAATTTCTTTTGTAAAAGTTCCATTGATAGTTTAAAAGAATACACTGTATATATTCTTCATTTGATTGGTTCAGAGTATTATACATATTCAATACATGTATTAGATCAAATTTTAAAGTCTTATGTTCAGATATTCTCGGTAGTTGCTAATTTTTTTATTCTGCTAGAGCCGTCAGAAGTGTCTTAAAATCTTTTACCGTTATAATGGATTGGTAAATTTCTCTGTAATCTGGTCAGTTTTTGAGGTGCCCACAGGCTTATGACTGTATGTTATGAAGCATGTTGTGTTACTATATCTCTTGTCCCTCTTTGTTTTATTAATGTTTTTAAATTTTATTGCATCTGATATTAAGAGAGCCATATCAGCTTTCTTTTTCTTAATATTTTTACTGTGTGGGCGCCTGGCTGGCTCAGTCAGCAAAACATGCGACTCTTGTTCTCAGGGTTTTAAGTTCAAGCCCCAGGTTGGGTGTAAAGACTACTTAAAAATAAAATCTTAGAGGCGCCTGGGTGGCTCAGTGGGTTAAGGCAGCTGCCTTCAGCTCGGGTCGTGGTCCCGGGATCCTGGGATCGAGCCCCGCATCGGGCTCTCTGCTCAGCAGGGAGCCTGTTTCCCTTCCTCTCTCTCTCTCTGCCTGCAGCTCTGCCTGCTTGTGATCTCTGTCAGGTGAATGGATGAAATCTTTAAAAAAATAAATAAATAAAATAAAATAAAATCTTAAAAAATATATATTTTTGCTGTGAATCATTTTCTATTCCTTCATTTTTTATTTCTCTGTATTGTTTTATTTTAGATATGTCTCTTGTATGCAGTATAGACCCTCCCACCTCAGACCTCAGATGGTTAACTGTAGAAAATCCTGAGCCAATACATCCTGGGAGCTGCTTCTCACCATAGGGCTCAGTCTCCTTGTCATGGATAAGGGCAGGAGCCCATCAGCCCATCCTCTCTCTTATCTGCCCCCCGACATTTTCATCCCCCATCACTGTCCTGTTTTCTGGGGGATGTCCTCAGCATCCTTTCCAATTTACTAATTTTCTCTTGAACTCCTTCCTGTCTAGAGCTTAGCTTATCTATTAGATTTTTATTTTGATTGCTCTATTTTTCTTTTTTCCTTTTTTAAGATTTTATTTATTTGACACACAGAGAGAGAGAAAGAGACACCACAAGAGAGGGAACACAATCAGGGAGAGAGGGAGAGGGAGAAACAGGCTCCCCACCAAGCAGGGAGCCCAATGCAGGGCTTGATCTCAGGACCCTGGGATCATGACCTAAGTGAAAGCAGACGCTTAAGGACTGAGCCACCCAGGAGCCCCTTGATCACTCTATTTTTCATTTCCAAGGTTTCTAAGTCGTGCTTTTCAGTACCCATGCGTTCTGACTCCATTCATGTTGGTCTTTTTCTTAGCATGTTCTTGCTCTTTTTAAAATGGAAGCTCTTCCTTCATGTATCCTGAACATGTCCTAAACACATTAGACCTTTTCCCCGATGGATCCATAAAATTAGTGTCAAGGGGAATCACTTTGTATTTCATTTTGTTGGCTACCTTTCTCAGCATTGGGTTTGGGTGGAGGAGATCATTTGGAGACCAGGCTTGCATTCCCTCTCTCTGCCTCTTTTTCTCTTCTCCCTTCTACCCCCTGTGCTTTCCCCTCCCTGTCTAGTGGGGTTTTTTGATTGCCTTCATTCTGCCCTTGGCTCCCTAGACCCCAGTTCAGACCGATATACTAATGGAGCTTCAGAAATGTGGTCCACGCTGATACTGAGGACAACCCAGGTTCGGGTACCGAGCCAGGTGATGGACTGCTTCCCTTCCTAGTCACGTGGCAGTGTTCTGTCTGTGTGTTCTCTCCTCTAAGTCCCCAGTTTGCTGAAAGCTGTATGCCAGGCAGAAAATAGCAGAAATTTTTTTTCATGAGTAGGAGGAGCCTGCCTCTGCCTCTGGCTTCAAGCAGGGAGTCTGGCTTCAGTCTCTGATCTCGGAACAGAACTCTTATTTTAATTTACTTTGGAAAATCCAAATTCTGGCTAATATTACCGGTTCCAGACCTAGAGCCCAGGAAGCTTGTGGGATCTACTTCACTCGCAGCTTTGTGTTTCTGTCCCAATTCTGGGCCATGGAAGTGTTTATTTAGTTTTTCGGCTTGATAAATTTCGTTTGTCATTGCTGTGTGTTTGGAGTAAAAACATGTCAAACAACAAGCTTTCAGAACCGTCTGGGCTAGGTCTGCATGCTGACTTCTTCAAGGTCGTGGGTCTGCAATGCATTCGGGTCAATCTTTGGTTCACTTTAAGGCAAGACCAAGACTCAAGTCTGTGGCTACATGTCATGGCTAAAAAATGATTTTTATCTTAACACCTGAGTATCTAATAATTAGCTTGTTTACCAAATGATCTAATCCAGTTGTCATCATATTGAAAATGTCAAACTTTCCACCTTCCAGTTAATTTTCTTATCTACATATTCATGGAATAGCAAGCATTTCTTTTTTAAATGAAAAAGCAAGATGGTGAAAATGTCAACTCTCAGCCCCTGAATTCTGGAATCTTCTAATGATTATTTCTACCAAGTAAATAAACCCAAGAGTAAATGAAATGTGGTTTACTGCTTATGCTTCCTGGAATTTCTTATGGCTTGCTCAGAGTTGGAAGAAATTCCTCATATGACCACACTAAACATTTTCCCTGTTGGTCTGCATCAAATTTGCAAAGATTAATGACTAAAAGGCTAAGACTTTAGGGAGTCCTGTGGCAAAGGTAAAAGCTCCCTTCAAAGGAAGTTGAGACACTCAGCTGGTTTCTTGGAAGACCATTCATTTTCATGGAAAAAGTTCTGAAAACATTCTGTTGGGACCAGAGAGAGCAGAGAAGATTGGTTCCCCCTTCATTCTGCTGTGAATGGAGTCACAGTGCTAAGGGTGGCTCTCCAAGAAAAAAAAAATATTTTTTATTTTATTTTATTTAAAGTCAATTAATTAACATGTAATGTATTGTGGGGCTATTAGTCTCCTTGGATTTGTTCATTATAGAAGTGCCCTTCTTCACAGTGTTTGTTAAGGTCCACAGTGTTGGTTAAGGGTGTGAGTGCTCCCACCATAGACCTTAGACCAGTGTGTCATGGCTGAGCACACAATCGGGAGATGCCTACAGTCGGGGTTCTGGGAGGATGGGAGGAAGGTTTAGCATCCACTGTCCCAATGCCAAAACCAGTGCTTTGCTGGTCTCCGCTGGACACTCACTGGCATTCAGCACAGTTGCCTGCACCAGTGTTGAAACTGGCCCCAGGCCTTTCCGTGAGCCACGCCTCCTCTCCTTCCTCCTGCCCAGGCTCATCCTGCTGCCAGCTCTCTGTCCTCCCCTCCATCTCTGTCATTAGAGGCCATCGGCTCTCTTCTCCTTGAGGAGGGGGAGGGGAGAGTGTTTCCCGGCTCTCCCTACATCTCCCCCTCTACCCGGTGATCTCACCCAGTCCCACAGCTTTAAATATCACCCCAAGGCTGTTAACTCCCATAATTTTATCTCCAGCCCAGACCTTTCTTCTGAGCTCCAGGCTCACACATCCAACTGCCTCCTCAGCTATCTCACACTCAACTGGTCCAAAATTGAGCTCGGGAGCCTCCTCCTCCCATCCTCCTTATCTAAATAAATGGAAGTACCATCTGTTCCTGTGCTTAAGTCACAAACCCAGGAGTCATCTTTGCAAACTTCCTCCTCTTTTGCTCATAAGAGCTAACCCGTTACCAAATGCCACCGATCCCACTTTCCACGTGCTTCACAGATCTGTCCGTGGCTCTCCAACCCCAGGGCCCCACGACCTCTCGACTGGAACACTGCAACTTGTTCTCCTCCCGGCCCTTTCTCCTGTGCTCCCCACAGTGGCCTGGGAGGTCTTTTAAACATACTGTAAAACCGTCTCTGGCTTCTCCTTGCATCCAGCAGAAAGTAAAACTTCCTTACATGGCCTTCTGCGTCCTGCCTGATCAGATTTCAGTTTAATTGTGGAACCTCATTTCTTCCCACATTCTTATTCATGGACCATACTCCGGCCACACAGGTTTAGGCTCTTAGCACACAAACTTTTGTGTGTTCTTATCTCAGGTCCTTGTAAATCTAAGTATGGATCAGATGGCTTATTTCACATCTGTCTTTCCCTAGAAGTGCGGGGAGCTGCTCGCCTGCTATACTCACTGTACACCCAAGGTGTACACGGTCACGGTCGGTACTCAGTATTTGCTGAAAGAAGTACTAAATCAGGACGCCTGGGTGGCTCAGTCGGTTAAGTGTCTGCCTTTGGCTCAGGTCATGACTTCAGGGTCCTGGGCTGGAGCCCTGCATCAGACTTCTGCTCAGCGGGGAGCCTGCTTCCCTCTCTCTTCCTCTGCCCCTCCCACCTGCTCGTGCTCTCTCTCTCTCAAATAAAGAAATAAAATCTTTTTTAAAAAATACAGCAATGAATGAATGAAACATCAGCTTTTCAGGTAAATCTTTTTGGGTGACACATTTGGATGTGGATCAAGGGGACATTAGAGTGGCTGTCGACAAGAAGCTTTCAGAATGCTGGAATGTGACAAAAATTCAGTTGCTCTGAGTATGGGAGGGCACTTTCAGAGCCAGGTAGAGCTGGAGTAGGGAAGCTGGAAAACAACCGTGGGAAGGGATGAACTGCCCAGGGTGACATTAAAATTCACAACAAATGACCAAGCAATAGAGTCACCAAGCAGCTTTATGCCTATGCAGACAGGCGCGAGGGTAGACCAGCTGCTCCGCCGCAGAGCAGCTTCTGGCAAACCGCCGAGCCTCTCTCCCCTCATCTGCCACGCAGGGACGCTGCCATCACATCTTCCTTGGGGTGCCCATGAGCCGACGGATGGCAAACACATTCTGCCCCCGGATCTTCTCTACCTCAAATTTCCTTAACTTCTCTGAGCCCCAGGACTGTCATGTGTTAAACAATGGGTTTCTACTGAAGCTCTTTTAAGCTCCTTTCAGTGTAAAGACTCCATGTTACTCTAAATAATATTAGTGCTCTAAGGCCATCCCGAGTCTCCGCAGATGAGTGGAGGAAGGGCCCTGCACTGTGAGGGGATGGACGGGCGCGCCGGGGCAGAACAGGCTGTGTCTGGACGCCACTGTGAGGGGACTGTCCGGCCTTCCCCCACCCAGGACACCAAGTTCTAGAACCAGCTTTAGATACATGTTTTCAAAATAGCTATGGGTTTTTCTCCTTCTTTTCTAGAGTAGTGCCTGCTTGGAAATGTGCTCCAGTAGATTAGGGCTGTAGTTCATCCATTTTATTCTCTTTTTTAAATGTATTCACTCATTTTTTTTTTTAAGATTTATTTATTTATTTGAGAGGGAGAGAGATAGAGCATGCACAGGGCGAGGGGCAGAGGGAGAAGCAGACTCCCCACTGAGCAGGAAACCTGACTCGGGACTGGATTCCTCAACCTTGAGATCATGACCTGAGTCAAAGGCAGATGTTTAACTGACTGAGCCACCCAGGTGCCCCTACTCATCCATTTTAGTGGTTTTCTTTTCTGCAGCATTTTAGAGTCATAGCAAAATTGAGCAAAACGTACAGATTTCTATGGGTGCCAGGATGGTTCAATGGGTAGAGCATGTGACTCTTGAGCTCAGGGTCCTAAGATCAAGACTTCCATTGGGTGTGGAGACCACTTTTAGAGAAATTAAATAGATGGGGGTGCCTGGGTAACTCAGTTGGTTGAGCATGGGACTCTTGATTTCAGCTCAGGTCATGATCTCAAGGTCGTGAGATCGAGCCCTGTGTTGGACTCTGTGCTCAGCAGGGAGTCTGCTTGGGATTCTTTCTCTCCCTCTGCCCTGCCCCACTCTCTCTCTCTCTCTCTCAAAATAATAAATAAATCTTTAAAATTTTAAATAAGCAAATAAATAAATAATGAAACTTTAAAGTAAAGAGGTATAGATTTCCCATATGTTCCCATATACACAGCCTCCCACAGAATAGGACACTTGTTACAAGTGACAAACCTACACAGACATGTCATTATCACCCAAAGTCCAAAGTTGACATTACGGTTCATTCCTGGTGTTGGACATCCTGTGAGTTTTGACAAATATATAATGACATGTATCCACCATTACGTTAACACACGGAGTAGTATTACTGCCCTAGGAGCCCTCTGGGCCCCTCCTCTTTTGCCTTTTCCAGAATGTCACAGAGTTGGGGTCATACCAGGTGTAGCCTTTTCAGGTTGGCTTCTTTCACTTAGTAATGTGCATTTCAGGTTCCCCCGTTTCTCTTCATGGCTTCATTTCTTTTTAGTCCTTAATGGTAGCCTATTGTCTAGATGAACCCCAGCTTGTGTATCCGGTCACCTGCTGAAGGACATCTTGGTTGCGTCTAGTTTGGGCACTCTTGAATAAAGCTCCAATACACATCTGTGTGTACGTTTTTGCATGGACATAAGTTCTCACCTCCTCTGGCTAAATACCAGGGAGCATGATTGCTGCATTTAATTTTGCAAGAAGCTGCCAAACGGTCTTATGAAGTAGTCATGCCATTTTGCAGCCCCACCAGCAACAAATGAGGCTTCCTATCCGTCCACATCCTTACCAGCACTTGGCACCATCAGTGATCTGGAATGTGGCCATTCTAATACCCGTGTAGCAGAGTTACTGTTTAAATTTGCATTTCCTTGAAGACATAGGATGTGGAGCATTTCTTCCTCAGCTTGTTTGCCATGCGTAGATCATCTTCAGTGAGATGTCTTTTAAGGGCTTTGGCCTATTTTTAATCCAGCTGTTCATTTTCTCATTGTTGAATATTAGGCTTTTTTATTTTCTGCCTTTTTTTGAGGGGTGGGGGAGACTCTACCAGGACTGGAACCTGGAACTCGCTTTTATTTTTATCCAAATGAAGCTTGCATGTAATTTTGAAAACGAGTGATTTATAAGGCTTATTATGAAAATCAGCATTTTTCTGAATCCACCTTTGTTTCCTACACAGTAGCGGCAACACTTTTGACAGATCCTTCTAATGATTAATTCCATATTTCTAAAAAGGAGGCTTATCTTGCTCCTTTGTGATTTGTCAATTTCAGGTCTTTACTATTAGCCCCCCCCCCCCACTATTAACTTCATCTGTTAATCTCATCTTCATTAAGAAGCCTTTCCCAGAAACTCCTGATCTACTTCCATCTGGATGGGTTGCTCTGTAAGCTGTTATCTTGGACTCTTCCTTTCCCATCATCCGGAGGATTCCCTGAGCTTCCTCTGGGTTGGATCCTCTGTTTCAGGGATGCCCTATCTTCCTCCTTGGGTTTATCTTCCTTTTTGGTGAAGAAAACTTGGAAAACTTACATGTCTGAAAAATATCCTTAACCTACCTCCACACTTAACTGAGAGTGTGTCTAGGTATAAAATTCTAGGTTTTAGGTTGCTTTCCGTCAGAATTTTGAAGACATTGTTCCATGGTGTTCTGACTTCCAGGGAGACTGTGGAGAAGGGTCGCTGCTCTGATTCCTGATTTTCTGTGTATTACCTATTGTTTTCTTCTCCTGGAGGCTTTTCCTTGTCTTCAGTCTTCTGAAGTTTCTTGTGACTGTGCCTTGGTGTGAATCTATCTCACTTCGACATAGTAGGCCCTTCTTATTTGCAGCTCATAGCCCTATGCTCTGGAAAACCACTCTGGGTGTTTCTTTCTTTTTTATTTTTTTCTAGTAGTATCCTGTTCTTACCTTATGGGTTTAAAATCTTCACTTATCACTCTGAGGGTACTAATTACAGCTTTTCTTTTGAATTATTATTCTCCCTTCATCTCTGTTTCATCCAAATAGCTTTTCCTCTTTGTATGTTTTCTATTTCGTATTCTGTTTTTGTATGTTTTCCTCAAATGTCTGGGGACTTCTGGATGCCCACTTATATGTAAGAAAAGCATATGAAGAAAGAGATTGGACTCTGTATGCACATGTGGGACTTGTGAACCATGGGTCACACTGCAGAGCCACATAGCAAGGCCACGTCATCAGAAGACACGCTCCTCCCCCACCCATACTGGGGTCATCAGATCTTTTCTCAAGGGCTGGACAGATTCTTCAGAGAAGACGTAATTTTCCACTAAAGGGGCTGCCAGAGGACTAGAGGCTGATGAACAGAAGAGGTGATACATGGACCAGCATTCAGTGAGGAAAAATTTTACTCAGTATCTCTGGCTTTAGTGTGGTACCCCCACCCTGAACTATGTCTGGCATTCCCAAGTCCAGAAAATATTTTCTTGGGTAGAGACAATAGGGACAACCAACCACTTTTTAAAAATAGCTTTATTGCAATATAATTCACATACCATACAATTTCACCCATTTAAAGTGTAGTATTCAGGGACACCTAGGTGCCTTCTAGTTCAGCATCCAAGTCTTGGTTTCGACTCAGGTCATGCTCTCAGGGTCCTGGGATCAAGCCCCATATCCAGCTCCACACTCAGCATGCAATCTGCTTGAGGATTCTCTCTCTCCCTCTCCCTCTGCCTTTATGCCTCCCCACACTCTGTCTCTCTCTCTCAGATAAATAAGTCTTTAAAAAATAGAAAACAGAAAAAGTCTCTAAAAAATAGAGGAGATGGTTTTAATCTGATTTAATGAACTACACAGAAATAGTAGAAAAATTACCAATATCATAAAACATCTACAACAGCTCACCTAGAAAATGTATGTGTACAACAAGCTCTAAATATTATACGGTGTGGCTCTGGTTTTCATCTTAGACAAAGATGACTGATGACAGTATCCTTGGTCCTCCCTGACCTCCCACTGCCCTGGCTCGTTGTCACCCGCTGATCCTTTCCTGTGTCCCACACACTGCCTTCCACACCCTCCTCCATCAGGAAGCCTTCCTGGAATCAGGAAGCATTTTGCAGAGAATTCCCAGTCTCTCAGGCCACCACTGCTCCCCTTAGTACACGCTTCAGTGCACTCTCCTCGTCTAGCCATGAACATGTCCACTTTCTTCCTGAATGGTTCTGCATACCACTGAGGCAGAGGGATCTGCTCACCTCCAAGATCCAGGAAAAGTGACTTCGACATCTGCCTCCTTCCCAGGGGCAGCGTGTCTCCCGTTGCAGCAGGTGGGTAATCTGGCTGATTATTACACAGACCATGCCCCTGTGGTGACACCCCCACTCTGTCTCAGGTCACAGGTCATACATCACATGCTTAAAAACATAACCCAGGGAATGACAGGATCAATTATGGCATAGTGGTGCCTCTCGAAGACAGCTCCCCCAATACAATACCCACTGATTCTGTTACTTCCTGTGTCTTGTTCTTAAGGACAAGACACAACATACATGACATGTCCCTATAACATATCTTATGTTTGTAGTTTGCTGAGCAAATCTTCTCACGGCTGCGATTAGTGGAATGTTACCGTGTTCTGTCTGAATGATAACACGTCCTAAATTAGAACAATCCAGGATAATTCGTGGCCATTCCACCCCAGCCAGCAATCATGATTCCACCGAGGCATCCATCCCCGTGGGGACTCACAGTCTGGGGTCTCAGCTGCTGCCTGTGGGTCAGCATGTGTCTGCGGGCTCAGCGTCTTAGGAGACCCGGTTTCCAGACCCGGGGAGGGCGTGGGAATTCCGAGTCCCATTCCAGACTCTTTTCCAGCTGGCTGTGTGGCCTCCCGCAAGTCATTTCCCGTTCACGCGGTCATTTCTGCATTTCAACATGGAAATCGCGTCCTCAAGGTTCTCAAGGGCATCTTGAGAAAGGGGCGAGTGCTGGTCAAAAAGAAAATGATCCGAAAGTACCAAGACCTGCTGCAAGTACCAAGACCAGCACTGACCTGCTGCAAGACACGAACCCAGGGGGCGCCTGGGTGGCTCAGTGGGTTAAAGCCTCTGCCTTTGGCTCAGGTCATGATCTCAGGGTCCTGGGATCGAGCCCCGCATCGGGCTCTCTGCTCGGCGGGGAGCCTGCTTCCTCCTCTCTCTCTGCCTGCCTCTCTGCCTACTTGTGATCTCTCTCTGTCAAATAAATAAATAAAGATCTTTTAAAAAAAAAAAAAGACACGAACCCAGGCAGGACCAGAGAGCCCAGCCTGGACACGGCCAGAACCAAAGGCGTGTTGTTGTTACAGAGAAGGACCAATGTCTGAGTTTAACATTCACACATTCCAAACCATAGTCTTCCAAGCCTGTGTCCTGCAGCCAAGCCACTTGTGGGAGCCAGGTCTAGGGGAAAGTTTCCAGAAAACAGATTTTGGCAAAGGTTTCCTTCAGACTTGTAGAGAATACAGTTCAGTCTTGTTTTGCGTGTTGTGTGTGTGCGCGTGCGCGTGTGTTTAAGGAATATTCTCATGCCTTTTTGTCACAGAATTTCACGGGCTGTGTTTATTTTTCCTCTTCAGGTTATAGGATATGGAGTTTTCAAAGTCAGATGAGAGGAACAGGCACATTTCTCTCCTTCCTTACAAGATTCTTCCAACTTGGAGGTGGAGCGAGGGCCCGAGATGATATTTTAGATACTTGTTTTTCTTATGTTATCATTAAATTACTTCAGGAGGGGGAAAAAAAAACAAGAACAAGGCACAAAAATCTGCTTTTTCTGACTGCTTCGCAAAAAGGCTAACACATGCGGAGTGAAAGGAATGATTATTGATTTTAATGATAGTCCTTGGACAAAGGGCCTGTGTGGCCCAGTGTCCTGGCGTCCAGAGAGGGCAGTGGGCCCTGGGTCTGGTTCAGATAGCTTCAAAAACCAAAAACAGCCACTGCAAGTGCATTGGTTTTAGAGGAATGTCCAAGAAAATTGCCCTCCTTCTACTCATAACGTGTCATTACCGAAAAATAGAAGCCCGTACATTCCAATCTGATCTGCATTTAACTCTGGAAGCCTGTACATGTTGCTATGAGGTAAGGGGCTGATTCCGAGCTCCAGAATTCTTCCAGTGCCTTAGATGCTATTTTAAAGGGATATCCCTTTGGCTTTCTCGCCATTATCCCTCCTGGGTCACGGAATAAATGGGGCTCTCTCTGATGAGGACTCCCAGTCCTAGTAAACAAGAACGGCGGGGCCGGTGGACATTTTAAAGGTTCAAGTTCAGGTCTCGTGGGTTTTCACTTGTGTTAAAGCATGCACGTTTGGTTGGAGAGGCGGTAACGTTGCACAGTGAGATCTGGCCTACCCACGGCTAAGTTCTAGCTACAATTAATTCAACAAATACTTCCTGTGGAATTCTTTACCTCGCAGATGCTCAGCAAAGGGTCCACATTCCAGAAAGCGCAGGAAAGCTTGATTTTCCAAGCCTCCTGCCCCCTATAAGATAGACACTTGAATTCCAGCACACAGACTAGAGTTCATACTTGACACATTTTAAAAAAATTTTTTCTGATATATCTGTAGCCCCAAGCCTGGGGCTTTCCTCTCTTCACTTTCTTTTCTCCTGATTTTTTCCGGGGAGATAATAATGTGCGGATTTAAAGGCATGTTCCTGGCACTGGAACTCCATTGGAAATAGACACATTAGAAGAAAATATGACCCCGGGCACTTGGGTGGCTCAGTTGTTAAGCATCTGCCTTTGGTGCAGGTCATGATTCTGGGTCCTGGGATCGAGTCCCGCATCAGACTCCCTGCTCAGAGGGGAGTCTGCTTCTCCCTCTCCCTCTGCCTGTAGCTCCCCCTACTTGTGCTCTCTCTGTAAAAAAAATAAATAAAATCTTAAAAAAGAAAAGAAAATATAACCCTGTATTAGGGCATTAAGGCCTATACTTGTATTGGTCCAACCTTCATAATATCTTGTTTTTCTATAGCATTTTACCAGTTTATATTTATGTACATGACCTCCTTTTATCCTCCTAGCCATGGGTTAATGTAAATATTGTGCCTACTTTACAGATCCAAAAAATTGAGACCTGCTCCTAACCCCGACCTTTGCAGTGCTAAATGGTTTCATCACCACAGCAGAAGTGCCTCTACTAGCCAAAAAGTAGAATCACATTCATACTCCAGATTTTTTTTATAAAGATTTTTATTTATTTATTTGACAGACAGAGACCACAAGTAGGCAGAGAGGCAGGCAGAGAGAGAGGAGGAAGCAGGCTCCCTGCTGAGCAGAGAGCCCGATGTGGGGCTTGATCCCAGGACCCTGAGATGATGACCTGAGCCGAAGGCAGAGGCTTAACCCACTGAGCCACCCAGGTGCCCCCATACTCCAGATTTTGTTGCTGGTCTTACCCTACTGAGTTATGCTTAGTAACGCCGCTGCCATCAGGTAGAAATATACACCAAAATTCCCTGCAAATGTTGAACACTTATTTTTATTTTTTTAAGATTTATTTATTTATTTGAGAGAAAGGGAGAAAGCGAGGAGGGGTAAAGAGAGTCTTAAGCCGACACAGGGCTCGATCCCGTGACCCCGAGATCTTGACCTGAGCTGAAATCAAGAGTCAGAGGCTTAACTAAGTGAGCCACCCAGGCGCCCCCAGATGCTGAACATTTAAATGGTACCAACAGTTGAGCTGATTTAAATAAATCATCTGCTACCCCATTCCCTCTGTACACCCACAAAGAAAGATAAATAACTTTTCATGCCTCCTTGCCTCAAGAATGCCTGAAATTAGAATTATCCCAGTACTGGGGCCTGAAGTTGCCTCAGTAGGAAGCTCTCTTTTTAAAATTCAGACTCTAGTCACTTTCTTTCTAGGGGCTCCTATTGCCAGTGGGGCTTCGGGCAAATAATCCTCAGGAAAGTGATCTGTGTGTATAGAAGGGAGGGAGAAAATAATGACACCTGCTACTTACCTACCCGGCACAAGTGTTGGGAAACAACCAGATAATGTCTCTTGTGTGCTTTGAATGCCTAGAAAGAAGAGAAGGTTTACGTGTAAAGGAGCAATTTTACTGAGTCAGCACAAAATCATCGTCTATGTTTTATATGCATGCCCGTTGCCTAAGACACTGATGAGCAGAATACGGCTCTCGTGTTTAAGGTTCTAAGAACGTGATGATGTTACAATACATTTGCAGAAGAGCCAGAGTTGGGAAGGTAAGATGTCCTCTTCTTTTTAAAAATCCCTGAACAGGGGCGCCTGGGTGGCTCAGTGGGTTAAAGCCTCTGCCTTCGGCTCAGGTCATGATCTCTGGGTCCTGGGATCGAGCTCCACGTCGGGCTCTCTGCTCAGCAGGGAGCCTGCTTCTCCTTCTCCTCCCCACTTGTGCTCTCTGTCACTATCTCTGTGTCTTTCTCTCAAATAAATAAATAGAATTTTCAAAAAAAAAAAAAAAAAGAAGAAGAATGCCAACCATCTGTATCTGCTTCCTATCCTGCAACAACCAATGACCACACGCTCAGTGGCTCAGAACAACAACAAACTATTCTCTCCCGGTTCTGGAGACTAAGAGTCTGAAGTCGGTTGCACTAGGCTGAAATGAAGTTGTTGACCGGCCAGCGCTCCCTCCTGAGGTTTGGGGGAGAAGGGCTGCTCTCCTCTTCTTCCAGTTTCTGGACGCTGTGGGTGTTCATTGGCTTAAGGCAACACCACTCCAGTCTGTTTCTCTGGCCATACTCCTTCTCCTCTTTGGTCTGCTACGCCTGCCTCTCATGAGGCTGCTCTGGACTGAACCTAGGGGTCATCTGGACCATCTCTCTGTCTTGAGGTCCTTAGCTTGACCACTTCAGTGAAGTCGCCTTTTGCCATACAAGGTAATATATTCGCCGGTTCCAGGGATGAGGACACGGCTACCTTTTTTTTCAGGGGTGGGGACCGGAGGGGCATTCAGCTGGTCACACCACCCCTGTCTGAATCCCTGGGTCTCCAGGACAAGCCCAACTCATATCTCAATTGAGTCTCTCTTCACTTTCCTTCAAGAAAGCAGGGTAATAAGTCAATCGGAGAAAGACAATTATCATATGGTCTCCCTGATATGAGGACGTGGAGTTGCAACATGGGGGGTTTGGGGGGCAGGAAAAGAATAAATGAAACAAGATGGGATCGGGAGGGAGACAAACCATAAGAGACTCCTAATCTCGCAGAACAAACTGAGGGTTGCTGAGGAGAGGGGGGTAGGGAGAGGATGGTGGAGTTATGGACATGGGGGACGGTATGTGCCATGGTGAGTGCTGTGAAGTATGTAAACCTGGTGATTCACAGACCTGTACCCCTGGGGCTAGTAATACATTATATGTTTATATTGAAGAAAATAAAAGACCATTGAATGGAATCTTCAAAAAAAAAAAAAAGAAAGAAAGCAGAGTAACTCCTCTCTTCTTTCTTTGAGGGAGAGAATGGTGGGAGAGAACTTTTATGTGCTCAATAATTTACAAAGAGGAGTGGGTAGCCATTTTATAGATGTCTTCTTGTTGCCATTTTACAGATGAGGCAACAAAGGCTCGCTCAGAGAGGCCAAGTAACTTGTCCATGGTCTCCCGGAGAGTAAATTGTAGAGAGAGAGCGGGAGCACGGATCTGTCTGGTTTCAAAGCCCATGTCCTGCCTACCCCACCAACATTCCTCAAATTCCATTCACACTGACACCTTGTGAAGGAAGAGCAAACCTGACAGACCCCAGTCAGGGAAACAACTGACTTTTAAAAAACTAAAATTTTAGTCCACAAAAACATGAATTTACACATTCTCAAGTTCTCCCCCAATCCTGGGGAGACATGTGTGAGAGGCACTGGGAGAACCACAGTATCTCCGCTCTTGAGAACTCCTCTTTAAGGATCTTAATATTAAGACCCAGGACAGCTGCTTTTCAACCGTGTCGCTCGGTGGCTTAGGGAAGACTTTAATGAAACAAAGAATTTACTGCTGATAAGATTTTAACACACGAAATCTCCCGGTATTCTGGGTGTAAGTTAATGATTCCCACCACAGAAACGAGTGAGGAACTTTAGTCACACGGAAGTAAGGGACTGTGGCATTTTCTAAGCTTAATCTAAATGAAAGTTTACCTAGATGTCTCATGAAAGCTTCATAGATTAGAAATGTCACCCTCGTTTTAGCACAAGCTAACAGAGTATGGTTGAAGCCTGATGCTTATCACACAGTTATCTGATTACAATTCTTTCTGTGTGGAGACTGCTCTAAGCACTTCACATGAATTAACATATTTAATACTCATGAAAATCCTGTGATTTTCGTAGTCTTCTCTTCCTTTTATAAGTAGTAAAACTAAGACACAGGAAGGTTAGGTAATTTCTTAAAGTCACACAGCGACTAGAAGGGGCAGAAGTAGGATGATGCAGAAGTCATCTGATTACAGGTGCCATATTTTAACACAACTGAGAAAGATGATCGCTCTGTGCCTACACTCATTTCCTGGACCCTGACCCAAGATATGAAGTGTTACAGAGAGCATGAGCACAACATGGTCCCTGTCCCCATCCTCCTTCTTCCACGCAGTTTTGCCATCAGGCTCTTCCTTGAGATCTTCTGCTCACTCTTTACTATCCAGTCACCCAAGGGCACAGCTGAAGGTGAAAGCCATTATCCTCACACAGGACATTAGAAATTCCTTCCAATCTGGTTTACGAACTACCTGTTCCCAATAGCCTGTACAGTGAAGGGAAAAGTGGACCATCCCTTCTGCCCTCCCACACTGTCTCCACTTCAGTCCCTCAATCTACTCTTTTGCAACCTTTTTCCTTCAAAGGTTTTCTTAGAGAAATGGAGTTACAGAAAGAGCATCATGTGCCTTTTGTCGACCTTCTCAGGAACAGATGGGCCTCTAGTTCCAACAGACCCCTTGAGTTCTTTAACATATCTTCACTTTTCATTACCCATTTGGTGTTCTTACAACGGATCGTTGAATCTTGTGTATGGCAGTGGAATCCAGTTCCAGGTGATAGAAGACATACATGTAATTATGCTGTCTAAAGGAGCTTTCTCATGTTCCTAAAGACCTCTTTCTAGAGGTCTCTTCTCTTTCTAGAATTCATTTCTAGGAAGACTCAGACCCCACTGCCAAATGTGCAAGAACTCCTTCTACCCAAGGAAATGAACTTGGTTTGCTTTCTTCTTTGCATTTCTGGGAAGTATAGTCTTGTTCCCAGTCTGACGGAAGAGTCTGCTCACGTGAGGTGGGAAACACCCTCTCTGCGAAGATACTGAAGGTCCTCAAAGGTCCCATCAACTGGTACCTGGGTGGCTCAGTTTCCTTCAGCTCTGGTCATGGTCCTGGGGACCAGCCAATGGTCCTGCGTTGGGCTCCCTGCTCAGCGGAGAGTCTACTTCTCTCTCTGCCCCTCTCCCCTGCTTATGATCTCTCCCTCTCTCTCTCTCTCACATAAATAAATAAAATCTTACAAAAAAAAAAAAGATCCCATCAATAATGGAAGCTGTGCCTCTTGAAAGGCAATAAGCAAAAGAGAAACAATTTGCCATGGAAAATTATGATAAGATAGACATTTTACATAAAGTCAACTTCCTGAGGTTCTCAAACTATACCTCACTTACTTCAAGAAGAGCATCTCCATATTAGTTCCAAAACAAAGAGATTTTTCTCATTTTTTTAATCCCTAATTTCCAGTTATACTCTTAAGACTCCAAACTCGGCCATGATCAAGCCCATCTAAGATTTTTAACAACAGACACAGCCTTGTTGACTCTCTGTCTGGACGTCAGCTTTTGGTCTCTGGACTCAATCCCAATGTTTGGACACTCTCATGCAGAAAGAGATGTTCCTGGATGAGGAAGCCAATGACAGATCCATGTTCACACTGTCTACTTCTTTCCCATTCCCGTGCTTGTAAGAACTTTCTCTGAAGTCATTATCTATGTAATCAGCTTCCCTAAGCCGTAAGTTCTTCAGAGAAAAAAAAGCAATCCTTCCAATGCTTTGTTATTCCTTCATTTCTCTCGGTCAGTGCCCTATGGACAATCCATGTGGCTGACCCACAGAGTGACCGCTGACTAGCCTCATGTCAGATAGGACTTCTACACTTACCTCCTGGTTCCTCTGGAAAATGCTAATTCTTGTTTTATTGCTTAGTGTAGTTTTTATTGAGAGGTCTTTTCTTCTTGAGGGGCAACTGACTGAGAAGCTTTTCCGACTTAGGAACCCGGGTGGAGAGAAGGCCATTCATCGCACAGCTCCAGAGGGTGAGATGGCCTCTGGACATGGCTGGTTCCATTTTGCCCTGTCTCTCCAATACCCTAGCAGCCCTTTTACAGAATATCTAAGTATTAGGCATGTTGGTCATTCTGCCTACCAAGCCTATAAACGACCTTCCTGTATGGGGCGAGCCCCAGAACAGAGGGAAGGCGGAACTCCTTCCCCAACTTTAGAAGCCAAAGAGGGGAGCCTGGGCGGCTCAGTTGGTTAAGCATCTGCTTTCAGCTTAGGTCCTCATCCCAGTGTCATGGGATTGAGCCCCATATGGGGCTCCCTGCTCAATGGGGCATCTGCTTCTCCCTCTCCTGCTGCCCCTCTCCCTTACTGTGCACTCTCTCTCAAGTAACTAAATCAAATCTTAAGAAAAAAAAAAAAAATAGAAGCCAAAGAGGGCACAGTTTTTGCCCCATTAACTAGGAAACTATCACATCTTAAGGGTTCAGCCAGTCAGAGGCCCCATCTGGGACATGATGTGGTGGACCCGAGTGTCCAGCAGCCGAGCAATCAGTATTGGAGGTGGCAGAACCCAGCAGCACTATGAAAAGTGTCCAGCAGTGATGGCACCAGTGGCCACATCCTGAACAGACCACCCTGTGTGAAGATCTCGACTGTGCTCTCCTCCTGTGATTTTGTTCATTTCCAATCACCTGGTTCTCTAGCCCTCCCACCATTCTGCAGGCTGCACATACTCTTCTGCTCAGGCCAATCAGAAGAGATTTTCGTTGGTTGCAACCAAAAATTTTGACTGATATGCCAACCTTTCCTTCGTGGACACGTGATCCAGTAACAACTGAGGATGGTGGTTCAACTGGGCCAGTTCCTGCTCTTGGGTTGACGCTCCTACTGAGCGTGAACGGCTTAACTTCCTCTCAAATCTGAAGGAGTTTATATACTCCAAGGATGGACCCCAGAACATTAGCGGACAGGGGCTAACAGACCCCAAACACACTGGGAGAAATGACCGGTGTAGGAGGACATATCCAGTAGCTTTTCTGTAGAAAGCTGGGATTTAAAGATTTTATTTATTTATTTGACAGAGAGAGATAGCGAGAGAGGGAATGCAAGCAGGGGGAGTGAGAGAGGCAGAAGCAGACTTCCACTGAGCAGGGAGCCCGATGTGGGGCTCGATCCCAGAACTCTGGGATCATGACCTGAGCCAAAATCAGAGTCAGCCACCCAGGCACCCCAGATATTGATGCTTCTTTTAAAAATATAGTTTATTTACCAGCACCTGGATGGCTCTGTTGGTAAAGCTTCTGCCTTAAGCTCAGGTCATGATCTTGGGATCCTGGGATCAAGTCCTGCATTGGGCTCCCTGTTCGGCGGGGAGTCTGCTTCTCCCTCTCCCTCTGATGCTTCTCCCTGCTCGTGCTCCCTCCCTCAAACAAATAAATAAAATATTTTAAAAATAATAAAAATAGAAAATAAAGTTTATTTTGTTTCTCACCCCAGATATAAAACCAATTCGTGTTCATTGTGAAAGATATGGGTAAAACAAAAATAGGAAGAAGGAAAAAAAATGCCTGTCATTCTACCATCCCCCAGTAGCCACAAATGAAATTTCAGTGTGTTTCTTTTCTAATATTTCTTCTACGGAAAATTCTCCATAACTACACTCATCTTCTTCTGTTGCCTGCTAAAATTCTGAAAAGAGCAGAAACTTTCCCATTACATGCTGATACCTATCTCTCTATATACCTCCAGGCACTAAATATAAGACAGTAAACTTTACCTTTCGGCTGAAAGGAACATTTCTCAAAGTGTGTCCCGTGGAACACTTACTCCTTCATTTGTCATCAGATCCTATAGATAGAGTATAAAAAGAGTTTTTCTGGATCAGAAAAGCTTGGGAAATACTGAGATCCTGAAGTATTGAGAAAACACATCTCTTTATTGCATGAATTTCTAGAGCTCTGAACACATCAGAGGCTCTCAAAGACAGCAGCATTTGCCAGGCATCTTGGGCCACAGGAATCCCCTTTGAAAATACTTTTCTCTGAACCAGTGTTGGGGGATGAGGGCTGACCCAGAAAACTTAGAACTTCATATCATTTTACCTTCCTCCCACACCATGAGTGAAGCCCCAGTTCAGAGTCAGTAGAGGAAAAGGAGAATATATCTCAGATATATAAAAAGCAAAATTTGGGGGGAAAATGGCAAAAATGGGACCTAGGAAGAAATTTTTCTTTGCAGATTTGTCTACCTGTAAGAACATGTCTGAGGGAGTGGGGTTTACCAACATCACAATTCTTGCCTGAGAGAACTAAGACCAGAGCAGTGCTGAACTCTAACGGAGCATACTTGTCTTGGGAAATATTACTGTGTAAGTGGCTGTATCCACATTTTGGTAGAAAATCCAATTAACTTACCAGAAAGTTGTTTTTCCAGACTAAGGAGATTAACCTCATGTTATTCGAATATCACTGTAGTACTTTCCCCCCCGAAAAAGGACAGGTCCTCATGACAAATATATATATATATATATATATATATTTTTTTTTTTTTTTTTTGATGATGCTAACAAGGACAAAGGAGAAAACAAGAAAACACAGAGGTGTAAGACAAGGAAAACATCCTCACTGGGACAAAGCATGGTGGACCCAAGACACTTCAGCTAGAAATCCTATTCTTGCTCAATCACTTTCCTAGCTCTACTAACGTCTGGTCAAACTCCATGCAGAATGTGCCAGAGAATCTGGGGGTTCAGCCTCAGAGTAAAAATGAGAACATGGCTCCTTCCCTTAAGCCAATACGCCAATGCCCATTTGCCAGATGCAGAAACCGAGTTTTAAGGAAGTTTTTAAAAACCCTGAAATTGGGTAATGTTTCCTAACACACACTTTATGTAACACCTTGGGTGGGGTCTGCTTTGCAAACTCGCTTTGGGCCAAAACCCAGCCAGAACCAAGAACGCTCCCGATCTTGGTGTCTGTCGTTTTTTGAATAAACTACATGTTTAGGAAAGTCTGGGAATTACCAGAGTTCAAAAGTACCTTCTTTCTGTGAAGGAGCCTAAAGGATCTTTTAGGACAACTTCCTGATTCTTTGCCTGAAGCTTTCATGGTGCTTCTGTTGGGTGAGCAGCCCAGCAGACCCCCCGTTACAGAGCTGGACAGCGAGAGCTCAGTGACCCTCCAGGGAGAAGTGGAATCTGGGAAGGTCAGAGCTGGGAAGGACCTTGATGATCATGCCTGCTACCCCAACCCCCTCTATTTACAGATCCCAAAACATGACGCCTGAAACCCACCCAGAATCCCAAGAGTGAATGTGCTCTCTCCCCCTTCTATTTGGGTGCAAGTTTCCCATGGCCTCCGGCCAGAGCGTCTATATCAGTAACGTCTAGAGGATTTACGAGGCCACGCGATCCTCTGGGTTTCTACGCAGACCTAAACAGGAAACCCACACAAGGAAACGCTCTTTCTGTTTGCGGGCTGGATTCCCAGGATGCTTTCACCAGAGTGCCCTGGCTGAAACAAAACCAGGGCCTGGCCCCACAAATGCCCTTGGATCCCGAGGCTGAGGTGCCCTCCCTACCTTTGTTTGCCGCACCCCTCCTCCAGGCCTGCGCTAATTTAAGGAGAACATGACTAGCTTCTCTCAGACCCTGATGTCAGGTGGCTCCATTGGTCTAGATGCCAAACAGGGGTCAGTCCGGAGACACTCGCCCCTCCCCCAATCTCGGAGTTCAAGACTTTGCTTCTCCTCCCTATGTGACATCAATGAACCTGGGGGAGTTAGGCACCCCTCTCACTGCCCCCTCCTATTCTGTCTGCATGTGGCATTTTGCCTTGGGGCGGAAAAGCTAGTGTGCATTTCCCAGCCCAGGGGCAGCCAGACCCTTCTGGGTCCTTCTGAGTCATCCTTGTACGTGATGGATGGCCACTGGACCTGACCCAGCTCTGGTCTCCTTTGCTGCAACCTCAGCCTGGTGTTCTGCCCAATCTCCTCTCCCCGGGTCATCGGTCCATCTGCCCTTGTGTCCAGCCCTTCCGGCCCAGGATGGCATTTTTCATTCCTTTCAGTTCTCGTGGAAGATTTGGAACTTCAGAGGCTGCTGCTCAGGGCTGGACAGGAAGGAAGTGTGTGTTGCTGGCTCACAGAACAGAACAGTGGCACTGGTGACCCCCCTCCCCTGGATGACACCAAAAATAGACTCTGTTCTCCCTGGTTGCCCCCCACCTCCCCCAGGGGAGAAGACACAGGCTTCTGGGGAGCGAAGACACAGGCTTCTGGGGAGCGGTGCTGTTATCCGGACTGACTGTCTTTCAGGAATTACCAGATGTTGGGAGAGGATAATGTGTCACTTCCTCTAACAAATCGTCTGGGCATCTGTGCGTTTCCTTTCGAGCCAGCTCTTCAGCAGAACGTGATATGGTGACGTCGAAGGACAGATCATTCTGGCCTCCGCTCTCGGGTACTGGGAGGCTCTCCAAACACTTGGGTTCCCATCCTCCACTAAGAAACTGTTTCTGGGGGCACCTGTGTGGCTCGCTCGGTTGATCATTTATGTTCCACTCAGGTCATGATCCCGGGGAGTCCTGATATCCAGCCCCCAGGGATCCCTGCTCAGCAGGGAGTCTGCTTCTCCCTCTCCCTCTGCCCTTCCCCCCACTTGGGCATGAGCTCTCTCTCTCTCTCAAATAAAAATTAATAAAATCTTTAAAAAACACAGAAACTATTTCTGTCCTCTGTATGCATGGGTGACACCACGAGGGGACAGCATAGGTAGTGGTTAAAGTCAAGGGCTCTGGAGGGGTGCCTGGGTGGCTCAGTCAGTTAGGTGTCTGCCTTCAGCTCAGGTATTGATCGTGGGGTCCTGGGATTGAACCCCACGTGGAGCTCTATGTGCCGTGCGGTGTCTGCTTGTCTCTCTCTGCCTCTCTCCCTACTTATTCGTTCTCTCTCTAAAATAAATAAATAAATCTTAAAAAAAAAAAAAAAGGCAAGGGCCTGGAGACAAGATAAAGAGTCTAACAGAAAAGACAAGTAGCCAAGAACCCCAGGAGAGGACTTGGAGTAATCAAATTGTCCATCAGTAGTCTCAGTGGAGGACAGGCACGAACCATGCTACTGGGGAGCTCAGCCCACCACCCCACCAGCCCTACTGAATCTGAAGCTCTGGGGATGAAGCTCAACACCCTCTTTTGAGCCTTTCAGAAGGTTCTGATGGGCCTCCCTTTTGAGAATCCCTGACCTGGATAGACGAGCATGAGGAATTTCTCAGCAGCCAAGAGAAAAAGAGATGGTTACCCAAAATGCTTCAGCAACCCCACAGAGGTGGGACTTAACAGGGAAGCTATCTTGGCAAGAGAAAGATCCTACAAATAGAAATGAAGTGACCTCAGGGAAAACAATTAAAGATGTAGCAACATCTCTTTGCTGATACCGGTCTAATTTGTAGCACTTCCAGAATATGGCTTAAGGACTAAGAACATATTCATAGGTTATTTTTCAGATTAAAAACAATGTACAATGTGGACCCAAATATGTAAAACGTATGTTTATATCAGCTCATATATAGGAAAAATATTGGAAAATTACATATGAAAATGTTAACAGCGATTATCCCCCCTTCCAACCAGGTGATGGATTATGGATAGTTTTTATTTATCCCTTAAGCTTTTTTGTTTATGCCCCCAACTTTTCCATAATGAATAGGTATTTTTATAACCAATTTTTTTTTCAATACAGTGACAAGCTTGTTGGGTCAAACAGTCCTTTAAAGAAATGTGTAAGGAAGGCCCTCTGCAGAGGCCCCTCTCCAAGAATTGACGCCACACCGATAATTAGCACCACCTGTTACACTTGGGCTAAAAGGGGGCCTGAACAACAACGGAGAAGGGGACTGTGAAACTCATCAGCCCCAGTTCAGACCCGCACAGCAGGGAGAGCCCCCCACCCCCATCCCCGCCCGGCCCGCGGCACCTGCCGCCTCAGCGGCCGGGCGCCCCGCGAGCGCGGTACTGGGGTGCTGGGCATTCTCAGCATCCGCGGGGCCGAGACCCCTCCGCGCGGCTTTGCCCAGAAGCCCGGGGCCTCTCGGTTTTTACACCCCGATTTCCAGCCGGAGATAAGCTAGAGGCAAAGAGCAGCCAAACAAAAACACTGAAAGAGCCCTTAAAAGCCTGGAAAGGAAGAAAGGACAATGAAACGTGATGTAAGAGCCACTGAACGGCCAGTGACTCAGCGCTCCTGCCCCATCAACAGCAGCTGCAGCCCGCGGACACACACACGCACACACACACGCACACGCACACGCACACGCACACGCACACGCACGCCCGCGCACGCCCGCGCTGTGCAAACATCCCAGCGCCTGGAGCGGAGCAAAAATCCCAGCCCTTGCGCGGCGCCGCCGCCAAGACCCCAAGACCCTGCAGCCGGCGCCTGGGCAGCATGCTTCCGCGTGTATGTTGCACGCTAATTCCGCTTTCTATTAACATCTTTTATCCAGACTCCATCCCTAAGGAGCTGGACGCGTGTCCCTGGGAGCAGAGTCAGCAAACTGGAACCAGTGCCGGCCTGCAAGCCCGGCGGCCTCTCCCTCCGCTTCGGACACATCCCGACGTGGTTAGTGGGGTCGGCTGGAGAGCTGGCTTCTGCTGGAGGCCGGCCCGAGCGGCTGGGAGGGGGTGCGATCCCCACCCTTTGTGAGTCGGGGAGGCGGCTGGGAGGAGATCCGCACATACTACAGATGGGAGTGGGAATCTGTCCCAGGGGATCTTTGACTCAGGCGGTGACTCCGTCTGCAAACGTCTCCTCTCATTAGAAGTTGCATTTTTAAACTCAGCCTTTACCACAGTTCAGAGTCGGTTGAAGTGACCCCTCCCATGGAGTCGGCTGGGCTGGCCCCACTCCTCCCAGCGGGCTCCGCTACCCCAGGGCCCGCCCCAAGGAGCTCTGCCAAGGAGGCTGGGCCCCGAGGCCGGCCGCTCCCACCCAGCACCGAACCCACATCGCACTGGCGCGGCTCCCCAGACTCGATCCAAAAGCAGCTTTATTTTTGTCACCCGCGGCTCCTTCAAAATGTATTTCACAGGGAACGCTCGCTCCTGCCCTTCAGTGAGAAAACCCCATGAACCAGAATTTTTTCTGCTGGCTCCGAGGTATGAGGTCATCCTGTGGACGGACGTTCAAATCAGGAACACAGTCTTGTATCAGAAATTAGGTGCTGGGCCAAGAATCCAGCAGAGTGACACTGTAACGTTCATCCCAAGGTGGGGCTTCACAGCGTGTCCTGTGTCCTCAGGGCGCAGGGGTCAGGGGACCGCGTGGCCCATAGTTGAATGGACTCTCTTTCCTGGGTCTGCTTGTTGGTTTTAGTCTCATTTAGGCACCCAGATGCCATCCTCAGGCTGTTGGCCGCTCCCCGCACACATATTACCCCCCCACACCCCCCACCTCTCAGGCCAACTCTTGGATTAAATTCCAGATGTCGGCTGGCCCGCTCCCTCCATCCATGCAGGTTGGTCCCCCGCTCTCTGCGGGGTGCAGTTCTTGCCCAAATGAAGCCCTGTTTTTTTCTCTTCTCTGGACCTCTTCCCACTGCCAAAACTGCTGCTGGAGTTCTCTGAGCCGTTCTGCAAACACAGGTCCTGGAGTGGGCCTTCTCTGGGGAGACCTGAGGGGCCCCAGCCCCACCCCTCTTGGGGAGGCCAGAGCAGTCATGGCTTTCCTAACAAATGCCCCCCCCCCTTTTTCTGGAACCTTCCCTATCCCTTCACAGGTGAGGGTTTCTAAGGGCTGTAAAAACCAGTTTCTGGACATTTCCTTTGAAAAGCTGCATATAGTCTGTGCAACCAAATACATGTGCCTCAAATGACTATACTGTTCAACCAGCCAACCGGGCACGTGAAAGTTGTCTATAAGGTGGGGGTAATACCATCGGCCCTCAGGAAGTCTCCAAGCATAACACTCTGAGTACATGGCCCTCACATGAAAACAGTGCTTGTATTCACCTATTAATGGTGTTACCAACTTGCTTCGCTTTCAGCTTATAATTTTGAGATCATATCCCATAGAGTATGGAAAACTTCTGCATATATTTTTTATTTTTTAATTCTTTAAAAGATTTTATTTATTTACTTGAAAGAGAGGGAGAGACCATGAGCAGTCAGGGGCAGAGGGTGAAGCAGGCTCCCTGCTGAGCAAGGAGCCTGAAGTGGGGCTTGATCCCAAGGACTCTGGAATCATGACCTGAACCCAAGGCAGACAGTTAATCAACTGAGCCACCTCTGCATATTTTTAAATTTGCATTTTCAAATATAAGCCATAGTTTGTAATTCTTAATATTCAACGATAAGTATTATGACACCATTAAAAAAATATACCATCTGACCTCCTCACCTCCTAGACCTGTCCGGATTTGGAACAAGACCAGAGAAGTTCTGGTAACTCGCATCTGTCAGTGGTGGGCTGGAGTTGCTGCATGTCTTCCCAGCTCCCAAGTTCTGGAATATCACACTGGTAGCTTGAGATTGGCCATGGTGAGGGTATTTCTGCAATGGAATTGAGCAAATGTTGCAAGTTAGAGTTTACTCTCCCTCCCCCACCCAAAGCTGATTATTAAACACTCACCCACATACCACTGCATGCGATTATAATGCAATAAATTTTATTGCTGTATATGGTCTATATCTGGAGGCCCCACGTGACATGGCTGAAGATAAGGCCCCGGGGGTAGAGCCGTGATAAAGAAGAGGGCAGAATGAAGGCTCCGCCTCCCATAGGAATATCCCTGGGAGTGTGGCCCCAGACATGTGCCCAGGGGCAGGACAATAGGGTTCTCAGGGCCTGAGGAAGCACCTGCTTTCTGGGAAAAGTGATTTCCTAACAGACAGGGGAGAGGGGTGGGTGTGTGTTCCTCAGAGTGGGAACACAGACTGGGGTGGCTAGAGTGGCCCTGGGAGGCAGGGCGGCCCTATTTTCAGGCCTAGACCCATCTCCACTCCCGCAGGTCCTCCCTGATGCCCCGATGCTGGGAAAGACACTCCAGCCCTACAAGGAGCATGGTCTCTGTGGCCCCAGAACTGGTCTCCCCAGTCTGGCGCTTGAAGGCAGCAGAATCTAGGATAGTGAGGCCACCCCACGAAGGGAACAGAGGGAGCCTCAGTAGCCATCTGGGATGGCGGAAGCCTTCCTGGGAGCTGGCAAGGGTAGGCCAGGGGAGGGGGGTGGTGTCTAGGATTTTGCTCCTTTGGCTTTGACATCTTACCCCAGGGTGGTGAGGATGGGCCTGACTCAGAGCCCAGGGCTGGGCTGGTGAGCGCCCCAGGCTCAGGGTGTGGCGGGCTGGTTCCCCACAGTGACAATTATGACGCTGCCTGAAGGGTGTGGGGAGAGTATCAGAGGAGAGCCGGTCACTGAGCAGCAGCAACAGGGGCCCTTGGCAGTGACCCTGAATGACAGTTCGGCAGGGCCCGTCTCCTAAAGGAGACTGAACATGCGGTGGGGGAGGGGTCAGAGCCCAAACAGGTGAATGGCATCTGCAGAGCTACACCCCCAGGGCCCATCTGAGATGCCATCTGTCACCCTGGTTCTTAAGGTAGGAAAACTCCTACACGGCAAAGCCGCTCCGTTTTCTCCATCGCCGCGGATTTCGTTTTCTTCTTGGACTATCTTTACGGAAACTAGGTCTCATCGGATTTTTGGGGTGTTGTCTTCTGCCAGCCATGGAGCGCCCCATTCACTTTCTAATATTATTTGGAGAGTTTCAAGTGTATGAGAAATTAAGCCAAACTTGCCATTCTTCAAAATGTTTAAATTTGGGACGCCTGGGTGGCTCAGTTGGTTAAGCAGCTGCCTTCAGCTCAGGTCATGATCCCAGCATCCCGGGATCGAGTCCCACATCGGGCTCCTTGCTTGGCAGGGAGCCTGCTTCTCCCTCTGCCTCTGCCTGCCACTCTGTCTGCCTGTGCTCGCTCTCTCTCTCTCTCTAACAAATAAATAAATAAAAATCTTTAAAAAAAAAAAAAAGTTTAAATTTCCATGTAAGTCCCCTTGGCCTGGTTTTCTTTAGTCCTCTTGGGGCACAGAATCCCTGACAACACCCTCTGAGCTGTGGCAGAAGGAAGACACCAACGTCAGAGAGCAGTGGTCTGTTAATACTGAGGAGGGACAGAAGACCAGAAAAGCCATCGCTTCCTTCCCAGGTCACACATCATGTGGGAGAGAAGCTGCCAAACCCTAGCCTTGCTTGCTTTTTAAGCATCAACAAAGGAGAACATAGACGCAAGGAAGAGGAGATTAAATTCTAATGGAAAGATACATATTTGTATTTGACACCAGGGAGTAGTGATAAATTATACATTTGGACCTCCAAATCTTAAAAAGTAGTGAAGTCCCAAGCTGTTCTGAGCCTGGGAGGGCTCAGTAGGTTAGGCGTCTGCCTTCCGCTCAGGTCATGATCCCAAGGTCCTCAGATCCAATCCTGTTCGGCAGGGAGCCTGCTTCTTCCTCTCCCTCTGCCAGCTCCCCCTGCTTGTGCTCTCTCTCTCTCAAATAAATAAAATCTTCCCCCCAAAATAAATACATGATAATTATTCCAGATCTGGAGGCAACAGTGCTTTTAATAGGAAGTTCATAGCATCAGTCCCCAGTCTGACTTCCCATGGAGTCTAGTAGACCATGCTACCAGACCAGCTTAAGGCTCTCTGAGCTTATTTAAAATGGGTGACCAGAGGCCCCAAATTGTCATGTCTGTTACTACACTGCCATCTAATGGCGAGATGTATTAAAACACAAACGTCAGGGACCACTGATAACCTCTCAAGTTTTGGGGGTTTTTTTCATGGCAAATAATTATAATGTATCTCTGTATCTCTCCAGAGAAGTCGCCACATGGCCCCCATAGTTCACAGAAAGGAAAGTCATGAAGTCTCTAATTTGATTATCTGAGAAAAGATTGTGTAAGCGTCAGTGAGGACAGGCTGACTTCTAAAATACTCTCAAAGTGTGCAAAAGAAGACTGCTCTTTTAAGAGAGTTGTTGTTTAAACTTTCCTGTATATGAGAATTTAGGAACATCAGAAGGATTTGTACAATACACTATGTGTATGATGAATTATCTTACAGAAAGGAGGATAAAAATTTCAACCATAGCCCCATCTAGACACTCTCCACTGCTCTAAAACTAAAGTCCCACAGCAAAAATCAAGTTCTGTTGCGATATAAGAAAACACTGATATGTTACCAACCCTTTTCCCTCTGCTCCTGCTGGTCAAGATTTTAGATTACTGGTTTTCCTTCCAGTGCTAAATTCTAGAAGCGGATATTATTTGGGGGAAATCTACTAAGCTATGAAAATGAAGGCTGCCCCTCCCCAATGCCCCCCAAGCCCCCCCCATCTCCTAATGCACAGGACACACATATCAGGGATTTTTCCACTTCCTAAGCAATTTCATTAGTGTCACCAATAACTCAACTCTAAATCACATGGGAAGACAGCTGGAACCCCGAAAATTCCTGGGTGCATCTAGCTGGTCCACCGTGCATGGAGGCTTGCTCCAGAAACCCTGGGGACTCGGGGGGCTGAGTGGTTGGCATACACCAGTGACGCCCAGACACTCAACCAGCGTGAAGGGAACAAAGGGCCATGGGAACAGCAAGCATGATGGGTAGTAGAATTAGGATACCCTGAAACCTGGCTTCGAATACCAGTTATGCTATGTAATTTTGAGAAATACTGTTAGCAAACTTACAACGACCTAGAAATGCTTTTAAAAATATGAAAGGATTTGGGGTGCCTGGGTGGCTCATTGGGCTCTCTGCTCAGCAGGGAGGGGAGGAGGAGCCTGCTTCCTGCTTCCCCCTCTCTCTCTGCCTGCCTCTCTGCCTCCCTGCCTACTTGTGATCTCTTCTCTGTCAAAAAAAATAAATAAAATCTTGGGGTGCCTGGGTGGCTCCATGGGTTAAGCCTCTGCCTTTGGCTCAGGTCATGATCCCAGGGTCCTGGGATCCAGCCCCGCATCTGGCTGTCTCCTCAGCGGGGAGTCTGCTTCTTCCTCTCTCTCTGCCTGTTTGTGATCTCTGTCTGTCAAATAAATAAATAAATAAAATCTTTTAAAAAATAAATTTAAAAATAAAATCTTTAAAAATGATAAAATTAAGTCTAACTAGAACCTGAGGCTCTGGAATCGACACTTCAGCCCCATGTCCTCAGCTCCCTCAGTATCAAGCAATGTGTCATCATACCCCCCACCCCTGCAGCAGCTCTAGTAGGTTCTGCCCACCTCCTGAGCCTGTTTCTTCTCCCTGGGAACCGGAGCAAAGCCACTGGACAAAACTAGTCATCCATGGTGGGGCTCAGCAGAGAGGTCCCCGGGGACACTAGATCTCCTTATTTTGTTGTTTAATCAGTGGTTCTCTTCCAGGTCCAGCAAGAATGGCTGGCAAGCACGGTTGTTAGGTGGGAGAACAGGAACACAGAGATCTCCCTGTGCTCAGAGGAAACCGCTCGGGAGGGGAGAGAGCAACAGACCCAGCATCACCTCCAGAAGAGGATGGAAAGCAACAGATTTTAGGGCTTTTCTTTTGTTTCTGATAAAGTCACAGAAATGTCTAAGTATGACTTTACAACCTACCTTCCCACCACCTAGAAAGAACGACTATGAACATTGTACCTGATTAAAAGGCCAGTTCTCCAAGCTGTAAGCGACTGCCCATGAGCTGGGGGAACAGAGAGCAGCTGGAACAGGGCAAAGCAAGGGAGTTTTTCGGAAATAATTTAACAAGGGACGTCCTCGTGCTTCTATCAAAAAACATTTCCACAGTGAGGTTTCCACATAGCTGTTAATAATAACTTGCAGGGGCACCTGGGTGGCTCAGTGGGTTAAAGCCTCTGCCCTCGGCCCAGGTCATGATCTCAGGGTCCTGGGATCGAGCCCCACATCAGGCTCTCTGCTCAGCAGGGAGCCTGCTTCCTCCTCCCTCCCTCCCTCTCTCTCTCTCTCTCTCTCTCTCTTTCTCTCTCTGCCTGCCTCTCTGCTTGCTTGTGATCTTTAAAGAAAAAAAAAAAGAATAATAACTTGTAAATTTGCCTAGCTGGCGGCTAGAGCGTTGGAATTTACGAATAACAAAGAGCAGAAAAAGAACGAGGAAGCCAGCTCTTTTCCTCGGGAATAAACAACAATGTGCTTTTTAACAACCCTCCCCTTCCCTCCAAAGAGAGCAGGAAAGAAATCAGGCTAGTCCAAAAAAATTCAGGCTATGGATCATTAAAGTGGAAGGCTTTTCCACCCCTGTTTATGGAGTCAGTCAGAGCCAGAGACAGGAAGCCCAGAAGCGAGAACCAACACGAAAGGCACTCCCTTCCCTGGCTCTGACCTTGAACTATATTTTGTGTCACCCACAAACCTGGGAAGCAGTAAGAATGCAGGCTGAAGTCAAGTTCATGAGCCACTGGTGCCTGTTCCCAGGGTGGGGAGAGGGGGAGGGGTCAAGGCTGGAGGGCAGGTCACCAAAGAGGACAAAGCCTTGCAGGAGCCTGAGCTGGCCAAGCAGGTGCAAGGGGCTGTCATCCTTGCTCTGACCCAGTTTCCCAGCAACACGGAGAACTTCCGAAATGAAATCACCTATGGCACTGAGGACCTGCCTTCTGTTCTTTGATAAGCTCATTCCACCTTTAGGGCCAAAAAAATATATATTAAAATACTCATCCTCCCACTTAACCTTGCCTGAGAACCTCATCCATGGCAGGCAGAACAAAGTCGGAGGGGGCAGGGGAGTTCTCCTGTCTGTGCAAGAGGGCGGGGGTGCCTAGACCAGTACCCACTGGGCGCCTCCCTTTTGTGCGCCAATGGGTAAAAATGAACATACTCTCAGGGGAATTTAATAAAATTAAGCTTGCAGGTCGGCTGGGCAGCGTCCGCAGACCTTCCCGCACCCCCACCCCCAGCAGGTACACAGCTGGGTCTCTACCAACCGGTGCCCCACTTCTCAGAGCAACTCTGAGTGCCCTCATGTTGATGGCCCACTCCCCCCCCCCACACGCAGGTGTTGCTTCTTCCCACATCCCTCTGAAGCTCTGTGGAGGCAGCAGGAGCCTGTTGGCAGGGGCCAGAGCACGGTGCTGAGGAAGCCTGCAGAAGCATTCAGGCCCATTAAAAACCAATACAAGAAATGGGTTTTTCACCTGGTTTCCTATGAAAGAAATAATGTGGGGGAGGGGGGAGGCAAGTTTAAAATACATGGGTGGGGGGCACCTGGGTGGCTCAGTGGGTTAAAGCCGCTGCCTTCGGCTCAGGTCATGATCCCGGGGTCGTGGGATCGAGCCCCGCATCGGGCTCTCTGCTCTGCGGACAGCCTGCTTCCTCCTCTCTCTCTGCCTCTCTGCCTACTTGTGATTTCTGTCTATCAAATAAATAAATAAAATCTTTAAAAAAAAAATACATGGGTGGGTGCGTGTGCATGTTCTTATGCTGATTAGAAATTCTTTCAGCCAATAAATGTTTCTTGGTACCTACACTGTGCAAAGCTCTGTGCTCTCTGAAATAGGCGTGAGACACAGTCCCTGATTTCCAGGAGCTCACAATCTAGAGGAGAAAAATGACACATACAAACCAGAAAATCCTAAGTCCTATAATAAAAGCTCATTCATCTATTCAACAAAGATGTACTGTGCACAGTGTGCCAGCCCCAAGGATGAACAAATAATTTTGAGAGCACGGCGGCCGAATGTAACTACCATTCCTCTTCTGAACGTGGAAGGATGTGACTGGAGAGCCACCATGCACACTGTTCAAGGAGAGGGTCCTTTTTGCACAACCATCCCACCTGGCACGCAAACATCTAGTAAATACTGCTTCCCAAGGATGGATTTCCTGTCCTCTCGTTCCCTAGACAATTTCAACCCTATCTTTCTTTGCCGGAAGGCTTTCTGGAGGGAAGCCTGAATTGAGTCTCAGAGGTTGTGTGGGAATGAAAACAAGTGTGTCGGAGGGACAGTTGGAGAAAGGCGGGAGAGATGCGGCCCGGCATGGAGACCGCCACGCAATCCAGCCTCTTGGATGTGGCAATTGCACATTGACCTTGCCGGAGCTGTTTCCTTTCGGGAAGCTTTCGGGAGCCAACCCCATTCTAGAGAGGATGACCGAGCAACTAGCATGCCAGCTTCTTAAGTCAGAGTGGCTCTGGCCCGTGGGCCATGTGGCTTTGGAATCTGGGTAGACGCAGAAGGGTGCTGAGTGAGTGGGAAATCAGAACGAGTTGCAAAGTCAGGGATGTTGTCATTGACCAAGGGCAGTTGCAGTCTCTGGTTCCCACCCCTCTCCCCTCTGCACAGAGACCAGAGTCCCTCTGGTTCCTGGCATCTCTGACGCCTCTGAACCTGAGACCCCCTCTCCCGCTTCTGTGTCCATACGCCACACCTTCCCGCTTTCCCGCCGATCAATCTGGCTGCTACTGTCTCGCCCCCCTGTCCTCCTCCTCTGCCAATCCTGCATCTGATTGTTTCCCTCTCTGTCCTCTCTCCAGGTGAGAGAGCCAATTCAGGTGCTATTGATATGGCCTAAAAATCCCCAAATCCCCATCTATGGCACAAATAAGTAAATAAAATCTTTTAAAAGGAGGGAGGGTGGCATTGAGCCATGAGCATTTGGTGGAGAACAGCAGCGGTGGGGCTGGGAGACCTTGCTGTGTCTCCCACGCAGTGAAGCCCTTCATCCCATGTTCCCTCAGTGATAAAGACTGAACGACGATGGATAGAGTCCTGGATGTCACATATGGCCCTAGACCTTTCCACTAGTCTATAGAAACTAGTCCCCAGCACTGGGTAAGATGGTTCTGGAATCTGACCTGTGATCCTCCTATAGCTGGGGCTTTGGGGGTGGGAACCCCTGACTCCAGACGTCCCAGGAGACCAGGTTCAGCGGCTCCCTCCTTTCGGACAAAATCAAAGGCGGAGAGTGGAGTGAAACAGGATGGTGAAATGGGAAAGGAATTTATTTTAGCAAGGCCAATGCCGGGAAGACAGCAGACCAGCACCTGCAAGACGGTCTCCAAAGTGCTGAAAATACATCTAGGTTTATATAAGGACAATGTGAGACAAAGGTCAGTGAGTCTACTCAGGTGGCCAGGGAAGGTCAGATCAATCACTGTCTTGGGGTTGTCATAAGGGGTCTTGCCCGCCTGGGCAGTCCCTATCGCTTGGGAGGGTACTTGTGGTTTCCACTGGGGGTGTTTGCCTGAGTTAAGAGAGAAGCTGGAGAGAAGAACTTGATCAGTTAAAAGGTACACGCTAAGGTCAAAATAGAGGTGATCAGAACCCTCCGCGCGCCCCCTCATCGCAACCCCCCCAATGTGTCCCCTGAACTGACCTTCAACTTCCTTTGTCCCTCTCTAGGTCTTTGTTCTGTGTACTTTTCATCTGCCTGACACCCCTCCTCCTTTCACACCCAGGGAGGAGGAGTCAGTCCTGCCAGTCGGTCCCCTGGTGGGGGCCTTTGGGCCGCCCCCCCCCCACCGCCTCCCAACGCCTTTCAGCAGCCGGCTTCCCCTCTCTCTGGCCATGCTCACCCTAAACCCCCTTTCCTAGGCCCAAACATACACTCTGACTCGGGTGAGGCATTCCGTGCCTGGGTTTTGCCACCTGCCCCTGACATGACCGGGAAGGCTCGTGTAGACGCGGCCTAGGATGCCCCGGCTGCAGCACCAGGAGGAGAGAAGAACCATCCTGGCCGCCCATCCGCCTCCCCTGCGTGCTCTGTGCAAGGCGAGAACCCGGACCACGAAGCTTTGGGAAAACCACGGCCCTGGCCACCCAGAAAAAGTTCCCCGGTGAAGTCACACCCACCACAGTGAAGTCACACGCACCACAGTGGCAGCTCAGAAAGGCTGGGGAAAGAGGTCTTCTCTGGGAATTGGGAATGGGAGAAAATGTCCGCAGGGGGGTCAAAAGCCAAGGCTGCAGGAAACAGAGTGCGGGGCTGGGGGGGGGGGGCATGGTGGGGGAAGTGGCCGGCCGGTGTTCGTGTGCTGCCACCTCCCGGGGGACTTCGGAACTGCAGAGCCTGGAACAGAGCCGCACCCAGCAAGCATTAATGGGGCGCCCGGATGTGGGCGGCGAAAGACGAGGTCCCCGACCTTGCTGACATCGCGGCTTAGGAAGGGGGGGGGGTGACGGTAGCAGGTCGTTTGTGGTAAGTGCGAGCGACAGAGGGACGTGAATACGCCAGAATCGCGGGGCTACTCCCCAGCTCCACCGCCATACCGAGACCTCCCGTTCCAAGACCGGAACACTCCCTAGATCCACCCACTTCTCCCCACCACCACTTCTCTCCTCATCCAAATCTCCCTTTTGCCTAGCCTCCTCCCTAAATATTCGCTTTCTTTCCCTCAAGCATCCACAGAAGCCTGCTTAAAATAATTTAGTGTTTTATGATTGCTCTTAGGATGGAGACCAGGTCAGGTGGGTGCTCCCTGGGGCCGGAGCAGCACGTTCTCCAGACAGGACCCGCTCTTTCTTGCCTCCAGGAGTCTGCCTGACTGCCCCTGCCATCAAGCATCCACTTCCTCACCCTCTGTCCAATTCCACTCACCTCTCAAATGGCAGCTCAAACCTCACCTGTTTAGAGAAACCTTCCCGGACCTGTAAGGAACGTCCTTCCGCTAGCTACTCTAGAATGTACGGTTCCCTCTCGGCGAATATCACGGTTTAATGACGTGTGTGCCTATTAAGTGGACCCATGTGCCCTCCTCCCCCAAGCCCACAAATGCTACATTGTATCACCTAGTACTTCCCATGGTTCCTGCCATTTAGTAAATGCTGAATAAACATTTATGGCATGAATGCGAGTGGGCCTGTGGCCTTCCTATGTGGGAGAAGGGAACAGAGAATAGGGCCAGGATTTCCCCTGCCTCTTGGTGGGACGCTTTAACCACGGTGGCAACTCCCTGTAAGACTCAACGTTGTTCCATCCTGAATGGATGGGACTAATGACCCAGTGGGATGAATGTAGGGAAAAGTAATGGAGAGAGACCACTAAAGTCAGACCTCCGGCCAGGCTGATTACCCCTAAAGCACGTGAAGTGCACACATAACTTTCTCTGGGTCTCAGAGTGAATGATGTTGTGTATACGCTGGGGAGAAAGGGTCCTAATCACCTCCTTGGCATCATACCCTGGGGCTCTGGCTGGTTTTCATTCTTTCATTCTGCAGGCTTTAGGGATTTCCCGTCGTCTAGGAGGTTATACCCAGCCACGGCCTCCAGAGGGCACCATGGAGGCGCCTCCTGGCAGCCTGTTCGGCACTCAGGAGCTGAGCAGTTTCCAGAGTCAGTGGTCCCAGATGTGAAAGCAGCTGAGGTCAAAGCAACTGATTAGGGAGCAGGGTGGGGGAGTGTGGGACAGTGCATGTCTACTCTGTGAGCTGAGAGTCCTTGAACAAACGTCTCCTTGTGTTGGGTTAGCTCCTTGCAACCAAGGAGCCACAACATGTTATCGTCTCATTCGTATCTCCCTGTTGGCCAACCACAGATGGTGAGTAAAATATATTGTACAAGCCTTGGATAGTAGCTACCAGGGGAGGAGGTGGTCAGGAGCTCCCAAAAGTGCTCGGGACTCCATCATGGTGCCTGGGGGCTAAACAGGTTGGTACTAGTCGGGAAGGGTAGATGGGATGGCTGGGAAAGGAATTACACTATCTTGCTGAAGGCGTCTCTTACCAGTGGAAACGAGCCAAAAATAGATCAGCAAGGAAGGGTGAGAACGAAGCCGAGAGCACACACAGTCCAGGGACATTTGGGATTGGAGAATGTACGGTGATCCTCAGACTGTCCCAGGCACAGATGTGGCGGTGGTGCCCCAAGGCAGGAGGTCGTCGGGCAGATGATAGAGAAAAATGTCCCTTTCTAAAAGGGCTCTCTGACCGCTCTTATGGCCAGATTCAGAGAAAAGCAGGCACAGGGGAGGCCCCCCTCCTCTGCCAGAGAAGTCATTCATTCTCCACAGCATGAAGTTCTCCCCGGGTCCAGAGAAGCCAGGATGACGCTGGAGCCGGTGTGGCTGTCATCTTTTCACAACCAGAAGGACCCCTTGCTTCCTCATTTCACCAATTCCAAATCCCGACTCTAGGGTGTGCTTCTTTTCTAAAAAACAAAAAGAAAAAGGAATTAAGTGTAACTCCCTTCTACCCCCACGTAGGCTCATTCTTCCATTTCCTTTTATCATCCGAATTCTTCCATGCACTTGCTTCACAGAAGCAATCTTGGCTGTGCCTCTGTTCTAGAGGCGGTGGTGCCCAGACCCTCCTCCCAGCTGCTGAGGGCGGGGGGCTGACAGCCCACAACAGTCCTTTTGCCTCCCCTTGCCCGGGGAGCTGCCCAGCTGAGAGTCCCAAACCCTCTTCCCCCCAGCAGCACCAGACACTGACTGACTGGGAGGGGAGCACAAACGCTGGCCCCTGGCCTCAGGGCAGGTTATGTCCCAGAGCACCCCTCCAGCAGCCTTTACCTGAGACCACTCCCCTCACCTGAGTTATTCCTTCCCTGGGACCCCAACTTCACCTGAATCAGACCTTATCTAAGGCAGCACCCTTCACTTGACTTAGACTTTACCTAAGATTGCGTTCTTCGCCTGAGTTAGACTTTACCTGAGATCACATTTTTCACCTGAGTTAGACTGCCTGTTATCCTATCTTCACCTGAGGTAGAATTTACCTAAGATCGCATTCTTCACCTATAAGACTTTACTTGAGATCCTATCTTCACCCGAATCAGACTTTACCTGAGACCACATACTTCATGTGACTACTTACCTAAGATCACATTCTTCACCTGAGTTAGTCCTTACCCGAGACCCCCATCTTCACCTGAATTAGACCTTATCTGAGACCCCATCTTCACCTGAGTTGGACTTGACCTGATATCCGATCTTTACCTGAGTTCACTTGACCCCAGACCCCCATCTTCACTGAGTTAGACCTGACCTGAGGGTCTTCTTTGCTTGGTGCTCCCTTCCCCTGTTCCTATCTGACCTTTCCTTCCTCCCTTACAGGATTTCCCTGAGAATAACCCTAAGGTAAATCAGAAGCACCTGCTACCTCTAGCTGTCTCAGGCTCTGCTTCCACAGCTGGCCTCGGGCGCCCCTTCCCCATGGTCACCTGTCCCTCCCCTCACGGGGAACTCTGCAGTCTAAGGGTCTCCTCTTCTGCTTCTGCCTGGGAGTCACCAGAACAAGGCAGGGGCACACAGCTGGCGAGGGAGCCAGGGGGCGGATTTGGGAGAACTTTCCCTGTGACACTGGCAAGATTTGGTGAAGGATTTTATGGGGGGAGGTGGGAAGAAAGGGAGGTGTCAAGGATGACATCTGGGTTTCTGGATCTCATAACTGGGAGGGGTTGTAGGAACTGGGTGAGGCAGGAGGGCAGGCTCACTATAGCCTCTGCCTTCCTTGCAGGTGATGAGAGCCATCACCCAGTTCATGTGGCCGGCCCTCCAACATGTTTTGTGTTACCTTCCACCATTGTCTTGGGCGACAAATGGCTCCCCTCCGTGATTGGCCCTATGTTTCCAGTTTGAGTCAGCGTAGGTGACGGGTGAAGGGGAAGGAGAAGGCAGGGCCTTGGGGAGAGGGGCAGCATGGCTCCTGTACGGGGAACAGGTCTTACCTCTGTGTGTTCGGGCTCATCCTCTTTTTGCCACAAGGTCTGGAGGGCCTCAGGGCCTTTGCAGGCCCCTCAGCCCCATTTTCCTCCTCCCTTAATTGCCTCAGTGTGTAGAGCACCTCTTCCTGATCACTCCATCCAGATTTGTCTGCCTCTACTTCCCCACCAACTCTGTCACCCTGGAGGCCAGCCCAGCACGAAGGACACAGGGCACTGAATGCGTTTTCTAGTTCTCTTTCTACCCATTTGCAAGCTGTCAGTTGGCCAGACTTGTGGTCCACCGAGGTGAGCTCCTCTCTGGGATCCTTATATCCGTTCCGGCCAGTAGACCTCAGTTCAGACCACCCCAGTTCTGACGTGATTTCTTTCTTTCCTCAACTTCTCATTATTACACTTTACCCAAAGCGACCCCTGAGAATTTGATTTTAACCCTGGGAGATTTTGCAAGGGACTAAGTGGAGTGGGCAAAGGTTTGGCAGAACTTTGAGCAAGAGACAGTGATCGTGACTTTGATCAACTTTTACCAGCTTGCCTGAAAACCTTGTTGAGAGAAAAATCAAACTCCAGCTTCACCTGATTAAAAAAAAAATTCTGTTATAAGCTCTATTCATATCAATAATTCCAAAGACTTGCAGGGATGTCTGGGTGACTCAGCAGTGAAGCGTCTGCCTTCAGCTCAGGTTAGGATCCCGGGGTCCTGGGGTCGAGCCCCACATCGGGCTCCCTGCTCAGTGGGGATTCTGCTTCTCCCTCTGCCCCTCCCCCCACCTCCCTCTCTTAAACAAATGAATAAAATCTTAAAAAAAAAAAACAATTCCAAAGACTTGCAGACTTGTCTTCAATTTGTGTTCATGAAATTTGTTTGTTTGTTTTTCCCACACGCATAATAATTGTTTCCTTGTTTTAATTGCTTTTCCATCAAAATTGGGCTTTTAAAATTTATAGTCATTCTTTTTTTAAAGAGTCATTTATTTATTTTAGAGAGAGAGAGCACAAAAGGGGGAGGGAAAGAGAATCTCCAGTAGACTCCCCGCTGAGCACAGAGTCTGACGAGGGACCTGATCTCATTACCCTGACATCAGGACAGGAGCTGAAACCAAGAGTCAGATGCTTAACTGACTGAGCCACCCAGGTGCCCCATAGTTATTCTTTAAATAATAAATGCATTCACAACAAAACACTCAAAAGTTACAAAAACTCAGAACCCTTGCTCTAAAGCATTCTTGGCATGGGGGTGCTTCCCAGGGAAAAAGCAAAGGTCCCTTGAAGAGTTAACACTAAAGAATATCGCAGTCAGTTAAACCATGGTGTTTACCCAGATCTTTCTATGAAAATGAGCCCTGGAATTGGGAGTCCTTGAAAGGACTAGTCAGCTGAGAAAGATTAAGGGACACCAAACGGGGAAAGAAGACAGAAGAGCCAAAGACCAGGGACATCTCGGCTCGCCAGAGACAAGCTGGGAAGCTCTGTCGGTCACCGAAGACAGGGCTGAGAGTCAGAAGCCTGATCCTTGGAAGTGTCTGTGTCACACCAGGTATCCAGCACCTGGTCCCATGCATTTCCTCATTCAGATCTTTTCCCAACTGTAACTCCACTCATTCATTAACTCAACAAGTATTGAGCACCACCTGTGTACCAGAAAACGCACTAAGTGCAAACAAACACCCTGGGCACGTGGAAGGTACATTCCAGTGGGGAAGACAGACAATAAACAAGTAAATGAAGAGACAACACCAAGATAATTACATATCTTAAGTGCAGTGAAGAAATACACAGGTGACAAGATACGTGAGGGAGAACAGGAGCACTTGAGAAGGAGCCATCAGGGAAGTTGTCTCTGAGTACGTGGTATTCGAGCTCTACCTGATGATGAAGATGAGGTCACAGACGCAGAGGATCTGGCCTCACTGAATTCCTGGAGGAGAGCAATCCACGCAGAGGGAAAAAAAAAAATTGCTTAAAGCCCAGGAGGCAGGGAAAAGTTTCCCAGTGACGGCTGTCGGGCTGGTGTAGCGGAAGAGCAGGGAGGAGGAGGGCTGTGTGAGGCGGGACGGGTAAATTCAGAGGAGCCAGATCACGTGGGACCTTGTGTTGCTCAGGGTCAAGAAAGCACACCCATAATTTTAACAGGGAGCACTTGGTGTGCAGACTCGTTGACTAGGTAAGTGAAGAGGCAAAACCATAGGGTAAGGTACCACGAAAGTGGCAAATTCAGGAAGCAGATACCATCCCGAGAGCTGCAGGACCAAAAGGAAGAAGGTGGTGTTATTAAAATGGGTGAGTGTGGAGGAGGACCCCGCCGGGCTGACACTCAGACCTCCGAGAAGGGGGCACAGCTGGGCTCATGTCGGTGTCTCTAAGCTCAGAAGACGAGTTCCTTCTGCCTGAACCCAGAACTCTGAGGAAGCAAGAGCCAACCGGTCCTGGCATTTCTGTGGTCGCGGTGAGGCTGTCCCTGGGTGCACCGGAAAGACTGCAGACTTGTCCCAACTATTGCTATGGGAAGGGGCTGCCACCGATGGAAGGGAGTGATGTTCCCAGAACTCTTGCACCCCACAAACAAGCAAGCAAACACACAAGTGCCAAGTGCAGAAAGACAGCTCTTAGAATCCCAAACCCGGCAAAACAACGCTAGACAAGAGAGACAGCTCCAAATAACCAGCACAGACCGTGGATGCCACAAAATGGGAACTTCAGTTTTGTTTTAAAAGCGATGGGAAGTCACTGGTTGGTTTTATGTAGGAACTTGGTCTAATCAGATTTCCCTTTTGAGAATATCACCCCGCTGACCGTGTGGACATGAGAGTAGAGGAAGGCAGAACCCACAAGGTCGATCAGGAGGCTCTAGCATTGACTCTCAGGAGACTTGGCGGTGGTGTGTTGTGGAAGGAGAGACGTGGCTGGATTGCAGAGGGGGAACGGACAGTACTCACCTACAGCTCGGAGGCGGGGATGGCAGGGTTGGCAGGAATGATGAACACCTGGCTTTCCTAGAGACTTGGATGCCAATGTCATTTACAGAAACAAGAAGGCCTGGAGATGTGAATCAAAACAGGGAAATCCCAGGATAACATTTTGGATCACATCATATTATAACATTCCCACTAGACAAGTACATGGAGAGATCAAGTAGGTAGTTTGATAGGAGTTTGATTTTGGAGCTAAGGGGAAATGGTGGGACACTACCATGGGTGACATGACTGGGTAGAAGAGGTCCTGGGACTCAGAGCTGGTGACAGTGTCTGATCTGGGCAGAACACTGAGGGAAGCTTCTGGACTTACTGTGCAGAATATTTTTATTTTAAAACTGCATGTGTTATATAAGCTCTTCAACTCTAGGTAATAGATGTTTACTCAGATTAACTGAGATAATCAGGGTGTATTTTCATCATAGCCGTGAAAATAAAAATGAGGACTTTAGCCCATAGCTGACCTTATGGTAACTCAGGGACACACAAAGAGCCATGTTGTTTTAATAGAGTTTGGAGGAGGTTAAGAGGAGCTAACACAGCAGAGTAAGAGGAGGGTCCTAGACTTCCTTGGAACACCCCTAGAGAAATATCAAATCCTTCTATATACCCAAGAAATCAATCTGAGGACTGACAGAACAAAATACATAACTAGAGGGAGAGAAGAGGCCACACTGTGGAAGGTAAGAGGTGTGGAGACCTGATCTGCAGGAGAAACGGATCACAAATGCTGCGGAGAGGAGGGGCCTCTAGTCACAGACCGGGGGTGGTGTGTAGTGTACAGGGATATGTGGAAGAAAACACTTCCCCAAAGCCATCAACTGGGAAAACGAGAGGGGCTGATTATCGTGAGTTGTTACAACCAGCAGGGCTCAAAGATTGGAGGTTTAGAGGTCCAAAGTGTGGTTGGTGTGGAGCCCGGTGGGCATGGTAATGCTCCTGTGGAGAAGGAGAGCAGATGCCCAGGAGAGGATGGCATGATCTGAGGATCCCCTGGGACACATGGGGAGAGATGTTCCCCCTTCTTGAAGCACATCTGGGAGGGGTGGCATTGCCTCTCGGGAACAAAAGAGCTAATCAGCACCACTGTACTCCTCTGCTGCTTGGCATACGTACTGAGGGTAGGCCACCTGGACACTGCAGCATGGCATGAGCCTCCCCCAGAGGACCATCTTGGGTCCCCACCATGCCAGGTCCCTAAAGTTTGGAGTTTTAAAACCCAGTTGGCCTGACTGGGATAAAAACGAGAGCTTCCCTAACAGTGGCAGGCAAAACCTCCCTACTCCCAGGATGAGGGAGAGGGATGGTGCCATTCCCCAACCCCCCATCAGCATAAACTAACTTCAGTAAGCAGCACAGTGTCAACAATGGCAACCTAAACTGCTTACACCAAGCCCCAGCTCCCTGTGCTCTGCAGGTACTGTTTCTCTTGGGCAAGTGTGCTTGAGAACCAGAGCAGTGGGCCCCTCTTCCAGAAGACCAGCACAGCCCCCCTGTCACGAACCACACCCACTGATCACAGAGTTCTGCAAAACTTCAGCTCTAGTGGAAATAGCATCAGGTCTCTTCTAACAAGCAGACCAGAGCACATCTAGTTAAAACTCGCCACACTCTGGCCAAGGGCCAAACGCTGCCCACTGCAGGGAAGGAGAAACTCTGCAGAGGACTGACCTGAGGGGCAGAGCAGCCCAAACACAGCAGCACGGTGCACACAGCACACAACAGGACACTGTCTGAAGCACCAGGCCCTGGATGATATATGGCCTCTTCATAATGAAGCCATTACAGTACTCTCAGGAACAGGAAACATAACAGGCCTTCCTAACATACTGAAGACGGAGACTTGGACAAAATGTCAAGATTGAGGAATTCATCCCAAAAGAAAGAACAAGAAAAGGTCATGGCCAGGGATCTCATTGAAACAGAGAGAAGTAATATGCCTAAGCCAGAATTTAAGGCAACAATCATAAGGATACTACCTATGCTTGAGAAAGGCATAGAAGACACCAGGGAGTACCTTAACACAGAGATAAAAGGCCTAAAGTCTAGTCAGGCCAAAATAAAAATATGCTATAACTGAGATTTGAAACTGACTGGATGTAGTGGCCACAAGGATAGAAGAAGCAGAGGAACGAGTACGTGATGTAGAAGGTAAAATTGTGGAAATTACTGAGGCTGAAAAGAAGATGGAAAGAAAACTATTGGATCATGAATGTAGACTTCGGGAACTCTGACTCCATAAAATGTAATAATACTCATTTCATAGGAGTCTCAGAAGAAGAAGAATTTCATAGGAGTCTCAGAAGAAAAAGAAGAGAGGGCAAGGAAGCAGAAGGCTTATTTGAGGAAATTATAGCCAAAAAGTTTCCTAATCTGGGGAAGGAAACAGACATCCAAATCCCGGAGGCAGGGAGCACTCCAAACAAAATCAACAAAAGCAGGCCAACACCAAGACACATTGTAGTTAAACTTGCAAAATACAGAGATAAAGAAAACAGCCTCAAAGCAGCAAGAGCAAAGAAGACCCTAACTTATAAGGGAAGACACATCAGGTTAGCAGCAGATGTTGCCACAGAAGTTTGGCGGGCCAGGAGAAAGTGCCTGGTATGTTCAACCTGCTGAATGGGAATAACAGCTAGTCCGGAATATTTTAATCAAGCAAGGCTGCCATTCAGAATAGGAGAGATAAAGAGTTTCCCAGACAAACAAAAACTAATGGAGTTCATAACCACTGAACCAGCCCTGCAAGAAATATTAAAGGGGAGTCTTGAGAAAGAAATACCAAAAACAATAAAGACTAGAACAGAAATTCTCCAGAAACCACGACTTAACAAGTACTGTAAGAACACTAAATTCATATCTTTCAATAATTACTCAGTGTGAATGGGCTACATTCTCTAGTCAAAGGACATAGGGTGTCAGGATGGATTAAAAAAACAAGACCCACCTGTATGCTGCTTGCAAGAGACTCGTCTGAGACCTAAAGGAACCTGCAGATCGAAAGCAAGGGGATGGTGAACCATTTCTCATTGCTAATGGATACCAAAAGAAAGCCAGGGTAGCCATCCTTAGATCAGACAAACTAGATTTTAAACCAATGGTTGTAACAAGAGCTGAAGAGGGGCACTCACTCTATCCTAATAAAGGAATCTATCCAACAAGAAGGTCTTATCACTTGTAAATATTTATGGTCCCAACTTGGGAGCACCCAGATATTTAAAATAATTCATAACAAACATAGAGGAACCATAATTTAAGTGGTGGATTTTAACACCCCACCTATAGCAATGGACAGATCTTCAAAGTAGAAAATCAACAAGGAAACAAGGCTCTGAATGACACATTGGACCAGATGGACTTAACAGATATATTCAGAACATTTCATCCTAAAGCAGCAGAATACACATTGTTTTTGAGTGCACATGGGACATTCTCCAGAACAGATCACATACTGGGTCACAAGTCAGACCTCAACAAGTATAAAGAGACTGAGATCATACCATGCATATTTTCCAACCACAACAATATGAAACTTGAAGTCAACCACAAGAAAACATTTGAAAAGACCACCAATACATGGAGGTTAAAGATCCTCCTACTAAAGAATGAATGGGTTAACCAGGAAATTGAAGACAAAATTTAAAAATACATGGAAACAAATGACAATGAAACCATGACAGTCCAAAACCCTTGGGATGCAACAAAAGCAGCCATAAAAAGAAAGTATATAGCAACGCAGGCCTATCTCAAGAAGCAAGGAAAATCTCAAATATGCAACCCATCCTTACACCTAAAGGAGCTAGAGAAAGAACAATAAATGAAACCTTAAGCCTGCAGCAGAAGGGAAATAATAAAGATTAGAGCAGAAATCAATGCTATAGAAACAAAACAAAACTCAGAAGAATGGATCAATGATACCAGGGGCTAGTTCTTTGAAAGAATTAATAAAATTGATAAATGCTTAGCCAGACATATCAAAAAGAAAAGATAAAGGACCCCAAAAAATAATCTCATGAATGAGAGAGGAGAGATCACAACCAACACCACAGAAATACGAATAATTATAAGAGAATATTATGAAAAATTATATGCCAACAATTTACACAATCGAGAAGAAGTAGATAAATTCCTAGAAACATATAAACTAACAAAACTGAAATAGGAAGAAATAGAAAACTTGAAACAGATCCAAACCAGTAAAGAAATCTAATCAGTAATTAAAAATCTCCCAACAAACAAAAGTCTGGGCCAGATGGCTTCCCAGGGGAATTCTACCAGACATTTAAAGAAGAGTTCATACTTATTCTTCTCAAACTGTTCCCAAAAAATAGAAATGGAAGGAACACTTCCAAACTCATTATATGAAGCCTTCATTACCTTGATTCCAAAACCAGACAAAGACTCCACTAAAAAGGAGAATTGCAGGCCAAGATCCCTGATGAACATGGGTGCAAAAATTCTCAACAAGAAGGCTAGCAAATAGAATTCAACAGTACATTAAAAGAATTATTCACCATGATCAAGTGGGATTTATTCATGGGATGCAGGGGTGTTTCAATATCCACAAATCAATCAATGTGATACACCACATTAATAAAAGAAAAGATAAGAACCATATGATCTTCTCCATATATGCAGGAAAAGCATTTGACAAAGTACAGCACCCATTCTTGACAAAAAACTTCAACAAAGTAGGGATAGATGGAACATACCCCAACATCATAAAGGCATATATGAAAAAAACACAGCTAATAGCATCCTCAATGGGGAAAAGCCGAGAGCTTTCCCTCTACAATCAGGAACAAGAGAGGGATGCCCACTATCACCACTGTTATTTAACATAGTGCTGGACATCCTAGCTGAAGCAATCAGACAACAAAATAGAAATTAAAGGCATCCAAATTAGCAAGGAAGAAGTCAAACTTTCACCATTTGCAAATGACATGATACTCTATGTAGAAAACCCAAAAGACTCCACCAAAAATTTGTTAGAACTGATATATGAATTCAGTAAAGTTGCAGGATACAAAACAACATATAGAAATCTGTTGCATTTCTATACACCAATAATGAAGCAGCAGAAAGAGAAATTAAGGAATCGATCCTATTTACAATTGCACCAAAAACGATAGGATAACTAGGAATAAACCTAGCCAAAGAGGTTTAAAGATCTGTACTCTGAAAACTATAGAACTCTTGTGAAAGAAATTGAAGAAGACACAAAGACATGGAAAAACATTCTATACTCATGGATTGGAAGAACAAATATTGTTAAATGTCTATACTTCCCAAAGCAATCTATACATTTAATGAAATCCCTATCAAAATACCAGCTGCATTTTTCACGTAGCTAGAACAAACAATGCCAAAATTTGTATGGAACCACAGAAGACCCCAAGAAGTCAAAGCGATCTTGGGAAAAAAAAAAAAAAAGCAAAGCTGGAGGCATGACTATTCCAGACTTCATGTTATATTGCAAAGCTGTAATCATCAAAACAGTTTAGTACTGGCATAAAAACAGACACAAAGATCAATGCAACAAAACAGAAAACCCCAAAGTGGACCCACAACTCTATGGTCAAGTAATCTTTGACAAAGCAGGAAAGAACATCCAATGGGAAAAAGACAGTCTCTTCAACAAATGGTGTTGGGAAAAACTGGTCAGCAACATGCAGAAGATGAAACTGGACCACTTCTTATACCTACACAAAAATAAACTAAAAATGAATGAAAGGTCTAAATGTGAGACAGGAAACCATCAAAATCCTTGAGGGGAACAGCAATAGCAACTTCTTACTAGATACATTTCCAGAGGCAAAGGAAATAAAAGCAAAAATCAACTATTGGGACTTCATCAATATAAAAATCTTCTGCACAGCAAAGAAAATAATCAACAAAACTAAAAGACAACCTTTGGAATGGGAGAAGATATTTGCAAATGACATATCTAATAAAGCGTTAATATCCAGAATCTATAAAAAACTTATCAAACTTGACAGCCCAAAACCAAAAATAATCCAGTTAAGAAATGGTTAGTGGACATGCATAGACATTTCTCCAATGAAGACATCCAGATGGCCAACAGACACATGGAAAGATGTTCACATCACTCATCATCAGGGAAATTCAAATCAAAACTCCAATGAGAGACCACCTCCCACCTCTCAGAATGACTAAAGTCAACAACATAGGAAACAAAAGATATTGGGGAGGATGTGGAGAAGATGTAAGGGAGGATGTAAAAGGGAAACCCTTTTACAATGTTTGTGGGAATGTAAACTGGGGCAGCCACTCTGGAAAACAGTATGGAGGTTCCTCAAAAAGCTAAAAATAGAACCACCCTATAATCCAGCAATTGCACTATAGGTGTTTACCCAAAGGATACAAAAATACAGAATCGAAGAGACACATGTACCCTGAAGTTTACAGCAGCATTTTTCACAATAGCCGAATTACAGAAAGAGCCCAAATGTCCCTTGACTGATGAATGGACAAAGGAGTGATTGTGTGTATATACTATGGATTCTCAGCCATAAAAGAGAATGAAATCTTGCTGTTTGCAGCAACGTGGATGGAGCTAGACTGTATTATGCTACGCGAAATAAGTCAGTCAGAGGAAGACAAATACCAATTGATTTCACTCTCACGTAGATTTTAAGAAACAAAAGAGAGGTGGCATGGTTGGTTAAGTGTTGGACTCAGTTTCAGTTCAGGTCTTGATCTCAGGGTCGTGAGACTGAGCCCCACATCAGGTACCACCCTCCGTGTGGCATCTGCTGGAGATTCTCTCTCTCTCTCTCTCTCTGCCCATCCTGCTTGTGCTCACTCTCTCTCTCTCTCAAATAAATAAATAAATATTTTTTAAAAAAGATGAACATGGGAGGGGAAGGAGAGAGGCAAACCATAAAATAGACTCTTTTTTAAAAAAGATTTTATTTATTTATTTGACAGACAGACAGAGAGAGCACAAGCAGGGGGGACAGCAGGCAGAGGGAGAAGCAGGCTTCCTGCTGACCAGGGAGCCCAATGCGGGTCTCAATCCCAGGACCCTGGGATCATGACCTGAGCCGAAGGCAGACAGTTAACTGACTGAGCCAGCCAGGCGCTCTTCAGTACATATTTTTAGAAAGAATGAGAATTATTTTATGTTGCTGATTAGGAATATATCCCAATACTTTATTTTATTTTAATTTATTTTCTTAGTTGGGGAGGGGCAGAGGACGAGAACCCAAGCAGGCTCCACACCAGCGCAGAGTCCAACACAGCCAATCTCAGGACCCTAATATCATAACCTGACCCCAAATCCAGAGTCAGACTCTTAACAAACTGAGCAACCCCCAGGCATGCCCCCACCATACTTTAATTAGAGGTAGGCCACTGGACTGACCAAGAGTCTAATTCACAAAGAACGGCCAAGGAAATGTTTGTGGGCAAAGCACACATTATTTCATAGAATAGTTCTGAGTCCTTCCCAGGACAGGGTGACTAAAGGCCGAACTTCTATGTTGTGAAACATTATCATGATAACTTTTACTCAGAATTTTTTTTTACATGAGGATTAACATATGTCCCAAATAACGATTATGAAATCTCAATAAAGTAGCCATAAAATGGTTAGGAGCCAAGAACGTCAATTGGCTGTCTGTATCTGGGTGACTTTCTAGACTCTGTTTCCTTGGTCTGTATATCTTATCATACACTGTCTTCATGAGGAGAGCTTTGCAATAAACATTAAAGCCTGGTAGCGAAAGTCCTCCAACTCATTTCTTTTTCTTTCTTTTTCTTTTTTTAAAGATTTTTATTTATTTATTTGACAGAGAGGTACAGTGAGAGAGGGAACACAAGCAGAGGGAGTGCCAAGCAGGGAGACTGATTCAGGGCTCTATCCCAGGACCCTGGGACCATGACCCAAGCCAAAGGCAGACACTTAATGACTGAGCCACCCAGGTGCCCCTCATTTCTTCTTTTTCTTTTCCTTTTTTTTAAAAAAAAGATTTTATTTATTTATTTGACAGACAGAGGTCACAAGTAGGCAGAGAGAGAGGGAAGCAGGCTCCCTGGTGAGCAGAGAGCCCGATTCGGGGCTCTATCCCAGGACTCTGAGACCATGACCGGAGCTGAAAGCAGAGGCTTAACCCACTGAGCCACCCAGGCACCCCCCCTTTTTTAAATTAAAAAAAATTTTTTTTCATTTCTCCTTTTTAAACTTTTAACTTATTCTAGGACTTTAGGTCTCCTCACAGATATCAGCCTCTTGGTTGGGATTTTTATCAAGATTCCACTGAATCTCTAGGGTCATGTGGGAGGAATGGACATCCGAACAACACAGAATCTTCCAACCCAGGACAAAATTCTCTTTCTCTCCATTTATTTAGGTCTCCTTTAACTTCTCCTGGCAATGTTTTATTATGGAGATCATCCCATATTTTGTTATATTTACCAACTGGTGCACCGGCAAAGCAACTTTTGGGTGGGTGTCATAAAACCCCAATTTGTTCTGTGCCAGTTTCTGTGTGTAAAATAGGCACACCATGATCAACTTCAAGTGATCAACGTGAGGTCTCTAAGTGGTTCAGGAGAGATGAGAGAATATGAGCCAGTTCCTACACATGCAGGATACAGCCCTAAATATTTCATGGGTTTGGGGCTCTTTTAAATTCCTGGCATTGTGACTGTAATGTTGTTGTCATCTCCTTTTATGGAGTATTAAAGTCTGTTTTCTTGGGTGGTTATTTGTAGATGAGTTCATGAATTTTTGTTTGTTTGTATTAAACCTTTCCTGTCAGGCTAACTCAGCCCTCCTACTGAGGCAGTGACCCTTCCAGGGTCTTTACTCAGTACCCCGGGTGTTCAGTGGGGCCCTCCACTGTGCAGGGCAAGAACTCAGTCTCCCAGCCCTGCCTGAGCTCGGGGAATGGTTAGCCTATAGAATCCCACCCATTGTTCTTTCCAGGCCCCAGGGTGTTTCACCCTATTCACGCCCAGATTGGTCTCCACACAAAGTCTCTAGGGAGCCCCCATTTCTGGAGCACTTTCCTTGCCTAGCTTCTTCCTCCTCTACCTTCTGCCCCACAAACTGCGAATCACCTCAGCGCCACCCCCCTCAGTCTTTGTCTCTTCAATTCAGCAAGATCTGCTTAGGTTCTACATGGGTTCCCATTCCCTGCCCAGCAGTGTCAAAATTGCTTTCAAGGCAGAAAGCTGGGGTGATTCAGGGCTCACCTTATTTGTTTCCCTTGCCTCAGGGACCACAGGTTATATGGCCAAATGTCCCAAAGGCCGAGTGTCCCAGTATCCAAGCACCCATCATTTCATATATTTTGACCAGTCTTCTAGCCGTTTATGCCAGAAGGGAGCAAGCTCCATTTCAGTGACTCCTGGGCTGCCAGAACAGAAGTTACGGGTTTGCTTTCTAGTCTGAGTCAACACGTGCTTAATCTAAAACATCTGTATTCCAAGGCTTGTTCTGTGTGCTGAGGGCCCTGACAGCAAAACACTCCCTGGAGTTATGGGAAAACCAGAGTGTGTCTTCTGAGTGAGGGGAGAGACGGGGGAAGGCTTGCAGGAGAACATGCTGGAGTGTTAAAGAATCCCCAACTTCCCAAGTCCAGCTGGGAACTCCTGATCTTATGCCCCCAAACCTGCTCGTCCAAGTCTTCCTGGACCCCATGCTTATCACCTTTCTTTCCCTTGTACCCCACATCCGACCTTTCGGCAAATCCGTGAGACCCAGCTTTACACTACCTCCAGAGCCTGACCAGCCTCACCAGCCCTACCACAGCCGCCCTGGTGCTCGCCCCACCCATCCCTGCCTCACCACCCAGGAGCCAGCGTGATCCTTGCAACATGTAATTCCTGGGCTCTACCTGCCAGCAGCTCCTCGTCTCATAGGGAGTAAAGCTTCACGAGGTCCCCCAGTCTCTCGCGTTGACTTTTGCCATTCTCCCCCTTACCCATGCTGTTCAGTCCACGCTGGCCTCCTTCCAGGAGCTCTGGCCTCAGGGACTTTGTCCACTCTTCCCTGAATGATTTACCGCCAGACATTCACTCAGCGGGCTCCTTCCCTTCCTGTCTTTGTTCAAATGTCCCTTCTCCGTGAGGTCCCCCCTGACCACTCAGTCAAAAACTAGAATGGCCTCCACAGCCTGTGGGGCCCTCCCGGTCCTGCTCCCCTGCTGCGTTTCTGTCCATGACACACACCCCTTCTTGTTTGTTACACACCTTGCTCCTTGTCTGCCCCTTCCCACCACCACCACCACCACCAGGAGGAGGTAAATGAAGGGGGTGAATATGTGATGTGATCAGAAAACTGAAATTAGGGGGATGTGGCTGGAATGAGGGACATGTGGCAACGGGCCCAAGCAGCAGGTCAGCTCGCTATGCTGGCGTGTTTGAACTTCAGCCTGAAGCAGCAGGTGTCGCTAAAAGGTTCTAAGCTGGCATGGGTGACAAGGGGTGGAGTGAAATCTGAGCATATTAGTAGTAATTTGGTAGAAGATATTGAGTTAGAGGTGGTGAGTCTGGACACAAGGAGGTAAGGTTCTAAGATCAGCAGTTCAGGTGATGAATTATGAGGACCTGAATTCAATCAGTGGCAGAGGTGGGACTTTTCAGGGAAAATGGTGGTGGAGTAGGAGGCCCCTAGGCTCAGCTCATCCCACAAATACAACTAAATACTATCAAATCATCTTAAATACACCAGAGATTTATCTAAAGACTGGCAGAATAAACTCCACAACTAAAGGTAGAAAAGAGGTCCTACTGAAGAAAGTAGGAAGCATGGAGATGTGGTTTGGAAGAGAAGTGGATCGTGGCTTCTGCAGTGGGGAGGGAGCCACAATCTCAGAGAAGAGCAAGAGACAAACTAGAACACAGGGAAGCTCACGGGGAAAATGAATCACAACAGCAATTGGCTTGGAAAGCAAGAGAGGCTGAATTTCATGAGTTCTCATAACCAGTGGGGTTTAAAGCCTAGAGTTTTAAAAGTCAGAAGCTTGGCTTGGGGAGAGCAGAGGGGACACTGGGGATACTCCAAGAGAAGGCAGGCAAAGAGCCAGCAGACATAAATCTGAAGAGCGCCTGGGGCACACAGTGGGGAGGTTAGTTGCTTATCTCAGAGCATGTCTCAGAGAGGCAGCATTCATGCATGGATAGACCCCTCTGGGGGAAAAGGAACTAGCCGGTGCCGTTTCCCTTCCCCACACCTCAGCATAAGCACAGGGCCACCTGCAGGAACCAGCGTAGTGCCGACACTCGCTACCTACCTTGTTTGCACCAAGCCCCACTCCCCCGACACTCTGGTGGAACCACCATTCTCAGTCATGTTTGCCTCAGTCCCAGAGCAGTGGACTCCCTTCCCCCAGAAAACCGGCCCAAAGTCCTGCCAACACTGTATCTCCTCACCCAGGAGTTTTGCAAGGCCTCAGTTCTGGTGGCAGCAGCAACAGGTCTCATTTCACAAACAGACCAGAGCGCACCTAGTGGGACCAGGATACAGCAACAGCATTAGCACACATTGGAGACAGGCTTGGAAGCAGCAGGCCCTGCAGAGTAGGGGACACTACAAGGCAGGAGGACATTACCCTCAGGAACAGGAAATGTAGCTTTCCTAACACAGAGAAACAGGCACAGAGACTTAGACAAAATGAGAAAACAGAGGAATTTGTCTCAAATGAAATAACAGGACGAGGCCACAATCAGAGATCTAAGCGAAACATATATAAGTAACATGCCTGATGGAGAATTTCTTTTTTTTAAAGGATTTTATTTATTTATTTATTTGAGAGAGAAAGAGTGCAGCAGGGAGGAATGGATGGAGAGGAAAAGGGAAAGAATCCCAAGCAAACTCCTCGCTAAGCATGGAGCCCAACACAGGGCTCAATCTCATGATCCTGAGATCATGACCTGAGCTGAAACCAAGAGTTGGACACTTAACGGACTGAGTCACCAAGGCATCCCTGCTTGAAGGAGAATTTAAAGCAATGACCATAAGGATACTCACTGGAATTGAGAAAAGAGTGGAAGACCTGAGTGAGACCCTTAACATAGAGATAAGGAATAACATAGCAGAGATAAAGTTCTCAACAAATGAAATGAGAAATACACTTGATGGAATGAACAGCAGGCTGGAAGAAGCAGAGGAACAAGTTAATGACCCAGAAGACAGAGTAATGGAAAGTAATTAGCTGAATGAAAGAGAGAAAAAAGAATTATGCAAAATGAGAAGAGATTTAGGGAACTCAGTGAGGCCATCAAACATAACATTTGAATTATAGGAGTCCCAGAAGGAGAAGAAAGAGGAAAGGGGGCAGAAAATTTATTTGAAGAAATACTAACTTCCCTATTCTGGGGAAGGAAACAGATATCCAGATCCAGGAACCCCCAACAAAAATCAATAAAAGCAGATCCACACACCAAGACATAGTATCTGTTTGTTTTTGAGGATTTTAGAGAGAGAATGAGAGAGCATGGGAGTGGGGAAAAGGGCAGAGCAGAGATGGAGAGGGACAAAGAGACTCCATGCTAAGCACAGAAGCCAACATGGGGCTCAATCTCACAACCCTGAGATCATGACCTGAGCTGAAACCAAGAGTCAGCTGTTTAACTGACTGAGCCACCCAGGTGCCCTAATGCCAAGACATAGTATAATTAAAATGGCAAAATATAGTGATAAAGAAATAATATTAAAAGCAGTGAGACAAAAGAAGACAGTTACCTACAAAGGAAACCCCATCAGGCCATCAGCAGGTTTTCAGCAGAAACACCAGAAGGGAGTGGTATGTTATGTTCAAAGTGCTGAATGGGAAGAACCTACAGCCAAGAATATTCTATCTAGCAAGTCTCTAAGATTAGAAGGAGAGCTAGTTTACCAGATAAAACAAAACAAAACAAAAATTAAAGCAGCTCATGACCACTAAACCAGCCCTACAAGAAATATTAAAGAGGACTCTTTGAGTGGAAAAAAAAAGACCAAAAATGACAGTGTGAAGGTATGAAACACAGCAGTAACAATACTCTAAGTCAGTAAAAAAATCAGTCAAGGAACTCACAAAACAAAAGGATATAAAATATGACACCTTATACCCAAAACCTGGGGGGTAGAGGAATAAAGAATGGGTTCAAACTTAAACCATCAACTTAATACAGATGCTATTTGCAGGAGACGTTATATATGCCTAATGGTAACCATGTATCAAAACCACTACTAAATATGCAAGTAATAAAGAGAAAGAAATCCACGTATGTTACTAAAGAAAACCAGGAAACCATGAAGGAAAGACAAGAAGTAATCAAAGAAAATCTTCAAAAACAAACACAATGCAAGTAATAAGATGACAACAAATATATGTCTATCAATAATTACTCTGAGGTGATGAATCACCAAATTCTACTCCTGAAATAAATATTATACTACGTGTTAGCTAACTAGAATTTAAATGAAAATTAAAAAAAAAAAAATACTTTGGGGGCACCAGTCAGTAGAGCATATGACTCTTGATCTCAGGATTGTAATTTTGAGCCCATGTTGGATGTACAGATTACTTTAAAATAAAATCTTAAAAAATAATAATGGGGGGGCGTGTTCCTGGGTGGCTCAGTCAGTTATGTACCTTCCTTCAGCTCAGGTCACGATCCTAGGGTCATGGGATCGAGCCCTGCATTGAGCTCCCTGCTCAGCAGGGAGTCTGCCTCTCTCTCTCTCTCAGCCCCTCCCCATGTTTTTGTTCTCTCTCTCTCACTTGCTCTCTCTCTCAAATAAACAAATAAAATCTTTAAAATAATAATAATGATTATTACTTTGAATGAAAATGGACTAAACACTCCAGTCAACAGACATAGAGTGTTAGAACAGATTAAAACACAAGACCCTTCTATATGCTGCCTATAGAAGACTCATTTCAGACGTAAAGACACATGGAGATTGAAAGTGAGGGAATGGAGAAATATTTTATCACACAAATGGATGTCAAAAGAAAGCAGGAGGGGTGGCTGGGTGGCTCAATTAGTTAAGTGTCCAGTTCTTGGTTTCAGCTCAGGTCATGAACTCGGGGCCATGAGATTAAGCCCCATGACAGGCTCCCCACTGGCTGTGGAGCCTGCCAGAGACTCTTCCCCCTCCTTCTCCCTCCCCTTCTGCTCCCCCTCCCATTCCAGCATGCACTCTCTCTAAAATAAATAAATACATAGAATCTTAAAAAAAATATCTGGGGTAGCAATATTTATATTTGACAAACTAGACTTTGAAACAAAGACTGTAGCAAGAGACAAAGAAGGACACTGTATAACCATAGAGGGGATGATCCAACAAGAAGATACAACAATTGTAAATATTTATGCACCCAACTTGGGAGCACCCAAGTACATAAAACAGTTAATAACAAGCATAAAGGAACTCAACTATAAAAATACAATAATAGTAGGGAAATTTAACACCCCATTTTCTTCAATGAACAGACCACCTGAACAGAAAATCAGCAAGGAGGGACGCCTGGGTGGCTCAGTTGGTTAAGCAGCTGCCTTCGGCTCAGTCATGATCCCAGCGTCCTGGGATCGAGTCCCACATCAGGCTCCTTGCTTGGCGGGGAGCCTGCTTCTCCCTCTGCCTCTGCCTGCCACTCTGTCTGCCTGTGCTCTCTCTCTCTCTCTCTAGCAAATAAATAAATAAAATCTTAAAAAAAAAAAAAAGAAAGAAAATCAGCAAGGAAACATTGACTTTGAATGACACTGATTCACTTCTGGAGTTAGGCCTGTATTGCTATGAACTCCCCTTCTTGGAACCGCTTTATCTGTCTGTTGACTGGAGTGTTTAGTCCATTTTCATTCAAAGTAATAATCATTATTATTATTTTAAAGATTTTATTTATTTGAAAGAGAGAGCAAGTGAGAGAGAGAACAAAATGAGAATGAGAGTGGAACAGATGAACTTAACAGACATATTCAGAATTTTCCAGCCTAAAACAGCAGAATACACATTCTTTTCAAGTGCACATGAATTATTCTCCAGAATAGATCACATTTAAGTCTACAAAACAAGCCTCAATGAATTCAAGAAGATGGAAATCATGCCATGCACCTTTCCTGACAGTGATACTATGAAACTAGAAGTCAACCACCAAAAAAAAAAAAAAATCTTGAAAGAGCACAAATACATGGAGGTTAAATAACATGTTACTAAACAATGAACAGGTCAACCAGGAAATAAAGGAGAAATAAAAAAGCATATGAAAACACATGCAAATGAAAACACAATGGTCCAAAACCTTTGGGACTCAGCTAAAGCGGTTCCAAGAGGGGGAGTTCATAGCAATACAGGCCTAACTCCAGAAGTGAATCAGTGGCAGAGGCACTAAAAGAAAGGGATGGATTCCAGACATATTTAAGAAGCGAGGCCCTCAGGACTTGATAAATAAACTGGTGTGAGAGGGGACAGAGAAAGAGTTTAGGATGACCACCAGACTTCTAGCTCAGGTCACTCAAGGGATGGTTGTGCCGTTGGCCTGATACAGATGTAAAGCCATCATACAGCATTATGGATCATCCTCCTGCTCCTGGGTCACCAGGCCATTCTTTGTATTCACCACAAGGGGACACCCCGCTGGTGGCAGGAAGTCTGACCAGAGTACCATTTCGTTGCAGCTTCCCTTCTGTCATGAATGACCAAGCCCAGAATATAAATATTGCTTCCGTTTTTCCGCTAGGGCTTTGTGGTTTCTCGACCCACCCCAGCTGCCCTATGAAATAACAGAGAAACAGACTATGTCTGGGTTTCCCTAAAGAGAAATTTAGATTTGTCAAAGGGCACAAAGGTACACATGAGGGATCGTCACACCAAAATCTGCCTTGACAACAAATATTTAGGCTAGTCAAGGGACAACTTTATCCCTCTGCCTTCCTGCGACAATCATTCCCTTAACTGGGCAGTGAGGGGAGCAGTGAAGAAGATGCTTTGGTAGCCAAGGTTGACCAGTCAACCCTGAAGTCAATGGCCACGGTGGTCAGCTCGCCATTATCACCAAGTCTGAGCTGTCTGAATGTCCCTCCGAGGCTGGAACTGGCTGTCCTCCCCAGGCTGCAGGATGAGGAGCCCAGGGCCAGCACCCAAGAAGAGAGTGTGAAGCATCTTTTTTTCTAGAAGAGAGACCAGCCTGCTGGGTGAATGCTGGATCTGAAGCAAAGGGACTCTAAGCAGAATTAGTAGAGGGGGCGGGTGAGTAGCAGGGTAGAAAGGAAGCATCCTGGAGAGATTCCCTGAGGGTCTGGAAAAGAGAGCAGAACCTGTCAACGAGTATGGAGAGAGCTGTTGAAAGCAACTCACTCGAACACAAGCAGCTTATACAGCTATGACCCTGCATTTTATGGAATGGAAGTGGTGGGCAGTATGGGGGTTAGGAAAGAAAAGCGTGCACTGTAGGACAGTAGAATATCTGCATTCATGTGTTTAAAAAGCTTTTATATAACAAAAGGTAGCACACAAGATTGTCACGTTAATGGGATACCCAGATTAGAGGCTGGTGCCATTTAGCCCATGGATAACTTCTAATAAAGGGTTATGCCCAATTAGGAAAATGTATATAATTTCTTTTTTAATGATACTGTCAAAGATGGCAAATTTGAGTTAAGTATATATACTCTGTAAGAGTTTTATCCCATGGGTTTGAAGTCGGTAACTTTTCTTGAACATTAACTGACCCTACTATTAGTTTCAGTAAGTGGGTCAAGCCAAGAGGTTCACCTTCGTGATGTTTTTAAATGATAAGGAAATAAAAACATTTGCGCCCGAAAGAAAGAGCGCCACAGATCCTTTCCTTCTGCGGCTACTTGAACTGTTGTTTGGAGGAGAGTTAGCTTCCTTGGACGATTGAGAACTGACCTGAGTTAGCGAACAGACGTGAAGAAAAGAGCTCACTCTACATAGCCAAGCTGTTCCGGTATGGCTTTCATACTCCAAATGGAAAGAAATTGTACCCTGAATATACCATACCCTGAATATTGAATATATATAGATATATGTATATATGATATATGTTTTCATAAATATATACATATATATGAAACGTGGTTGTTATTCTGTGTTTCTGCACTTACCAACCTGTCTTTGCTTTTATGTTTATGACAAATAGCATTGAAGAAAGTAGCAAGTCACTGCAAAAAGCCCTCTCAATAGAAAGAGAGTGAGATTGACTGATCTTTTACAAAACAGTAAACGTAAAAAAAAAAACCAAAAAAAAACCCAGTAAACGTACAGCCTTGCTCGCATACAGCAAAATGTATCTGGGTCACTGAGAAATTTTAGGGTTTCAGAGTTGTTCTCTCTAAATATATTAGTGTTTCAGATAGAACCCCGGTTCCCTTTTTGCTAATGTGTTTACAATTTCTTTAACCAGAAAAGAGGAAGTACTACAATAGGACTAAGTTTCCTTAAATAATGACATGGCAAAAATGTATGACTCTGATAGGAAATGTAAACAATTATGGGGCGCCTGGGTGGCTCAGTGGGTTAAGCATCTGCCTTCAGCTCAGGTCATGATCCCGGGGTTCTGCATCGGGTTCCCTGCTCAGTGGAAGTCTGCTTCTCCCTCTGACTCTCCTCCTCAGGTGCTCTCACTCTCTCTCTCTCTCAAATAAATAAACAAAATCTTAGGAAACATAAACAATTATGAATTCTTCATGAAATTTCTCGAACTTTCGTTCTGATGGAAGAAAGAGCAAGACTTTTCAAAACTGGGCTTGTCAATGCAGCTCGCTTTGTTTCAAAGGGCACCTTTGTGAACTATATAACCTGATAAATGTACAGGGATCGGCTTGAGGTGAAACTATTTATTTCATGAGGAAAACAACCTACCAGAAACATCTAACCCTCGCTGTGAAAGCGAATATAGAGCTAATGGGTCAGGAACACGGGAGGCCCCCTACTTTGTGTTGGGTAATAGAAAAGGGCTGAGTTTGGGAAAGTTAACAGTGCTACGTAAATACAGGGGCTTGTCATGTTGGCTCAAAGGACTGAAGCAAATTTTGAAAAAAACATTTTATACAAAGGAAATGGATTTGGATTAAAATGAAACCATTTCTGTTCTTTGTAGGCATTTGGCAAGCTCAAGGAGGAGATGAGCAGTGCTGAACAGATTGACGATTTTGGAGTTTGGAGTATGTCAAATGCTGTATAAAGGGATTCTGCTTCTAATTAAATAAAATTAGGTGCTAGCATTTTGTCCCATCACCTCTGCCAGTTTTGACATTCTTGGTTATCATTCTTCTAACTCTTTAATAAGCAAGAAAACTGTATCACGACAGAGATGGTGAGGCTCACGGGGTCATCTGATCCAGATTCCATGCTCTGACAGATGATCTCACCAAGAATCTTGCAGAGGGATTTGCCTGGAACTTATGGCTCTGGATGCGCTTGGCTTCCATGTGCAGAAGCCCAGTTCTGAAGTCCCCGAGGTTAGATAAGGCTGTTGGAATCTTGTGTTGTCTTGATCTGTGTTCCTCGTCTTCCATTACGTGCATTTTTCTGACTGTCCCATGATTGCCAAACTGGTAGGGCAACCTCGGTGTGACGGCAATGGCCAGTCTGGAGACTGGTCTTACGCCACTGGCGGCGATGGGTTGGTGGGGGGTCCTGTCTGGCAAGGCTGAGCCTGAGATCATCTGGGAGCCTTTCCCCTGGAACAGCTGACATTGTGTGTATCCACCTTTGGCTTTAAGCTGCTGGGCAACGTGGTGGGGAATGTGCACCGGTCCTGGGGAATTTTATTCTTCTTTCCAACAGTTCTTTGTGCAGTTGTCTCTCAGGGAAATTCAGGACAAGTTCCTTCTGTGACTTCAGGGTTAGCCTGATTGGCAAGGGGGTCTGTCCAGCTGAGCACAAATTGAAGACACTTGTTCATTCGTGGGCTTGCATCCCTGTTTTCAGAAACAGTTGTTCTAAGGGTAGCAAAGTGGAAGACCTCAGAATTTCAGATAATGCCGACTGGCTATCCTCTTGGGACTCTTGAGGGTCTTAGCAAAGTCCCATGTGCTACACTTACCCTGAGTTTCAGGTTTCTTTGTGTGTGTGTGTGTTTTTTTTTTTTTATTACCGAGAGTATTCTGCAGGTTTTCTTAAAATAAATGATCAGCTGCTAGATCCCCATTTACAACTCTGATGACCTTCCAGAATTCACAAACGAACAGAACAATAGTTAGCAATGTCACATTAACCAGTTTAAATCTACTGGAATCTGCCAGTGTTCTCTTATGCTCCCCTCCAAAGGAGGCCTGATGTTGGAGCAAATGAAAAGGAAACACTTACTAGAGTAGACCAAAGCCAGTACTGAACCAGGATTCTAGGGGTGCTGTAGAACCTGGCTATTTGGAATGGGGAGAACAGTAGTAGGGACATGCCCCTTCTAGTATGGCCCAGGCCTGGCCAGATCCTTTTGTTAGGTTTTCTTCAGCATGTCTGAAAAAGGCAATACTTTCCCAAGAGAAGTTATTTAATATGGTATGGGGGAGGGGGGAAAGGTGAATCACAGAGAATTAAAAAATCATAACATCGAGGTGTCTGGGTGGCTTAGTGGGTTAAGCCTCTGCCTTCGGCTCAGGTCATGATCTCAGGGTCCTGGGATCGAGCCCAGCATCAGGCTCTCTGCTCAGTGAGGAGCCTGCTTCTTCCTCTCTCTCTGCCTGCTGCTCTGCCTACTTGTGATTTCTCTCTCTGTCAAATAAATAAATAAATAAATAATCTTTAATAAAAAAAACATAACATCATTTATTCAGAAATATTCCTTGAGCATTGAGTATACACCAGAGACACAAACAGTAAACAAAACTTGAAAGAAAACTCTAGTCCCCGCCACCAGCCCCCTAAAGCTCAGTTTTTAATAACCTTTGCTGATTAAAAGGACAAATATAGTATATGTGCAAAATATACGGAGATCCATGAAAAAAAATTTTTTTTACAATCACTTGTGCAAGTAAAGGGACATGAGAGAACACTTGATAAATTTTACCAGTGGTCCCCGTTCTCATGGTGGAAATTGTCCTTGGGAAGTTAGATAGTAAACAGGTAAAGTTAATGTGTGTCATCTGGTGCCAGGAAGACACAGCAGGTGAGGGGAGAAAGAGGAGAGAGGGAGGGGTGCACCTAATGGGGGCATCAGGGAAAGCCTCTCTGAAAAGGCCTGTGGATCTCATTCTATCCTTTTCTAGTCCCAAAGGGTTGGCTCGACCTTGCAAGCACCTCCTCGCTTTCCAGCCCCACCGTCCCCACACAAAGGACCCACCTCATGGAAGCTGGTTTTGCAGACAATATGGATTCCTCCAACTGAGGACTGGCACTTCTCCGCCATTGGCCCAGAACTTGCCTTGCGCTTCTACTCTCTGGTCGAGGAGCCTGGATTAGTTTTCTAGGGCTGCTGTAACAAATGACCGCAAACTGAAACTTGCTTTCTCACTGTCATGGAGGCTAGAAGTCCAAAATCATGGTGTCAGCAGGGCCACACTTCCCCCAAAGCCTCTCTAGGGAGATCCTCCCCATCTCTTCTGGCTTCCAGTGGCCTCAGGCATTCCTTGCTTGGGGCTGCACCAGTCCAATCTCTGCCTCCACAGGGACACCTCCCCTCTGTGTCTGTGTCTCTTAAAGGACATCAGTCATGTTCATTAAGGGGCCATCCTACTCCAGTATGACAACGGACCTAATCACATCTGCAATCACCCTATTTCCAAATGAGGTCACATTCTGAGATACTGGGGTTGGGACTTCACCATAGCTTTAAATTTTTTGTTGTTGTTGCTATTTAAGTCCGGTTGACATACAATGTTAATTGGTTTTTGTACAACAGTGATTCAACAATTCCATACATTACTTAGGGCTCACATAATCAGTGTAGTCACCTTCTGTCACCATCTAACATTGTTGCAATCTTACTGTCTTCCCCATACTGTACTTTCATCTCTCTGACTTATTTTATAACCGGAAGTTTGTACCTTTTAATCCCCTTCACCTATGTTGCCCATGACCCCCAACACTGTCCCCTGGTGGCCACCAGTCTGTCCTCTGTATTTATGAGTCTGTTTCCCTTTTCATTCGTTTGCTCTTTATTTTGTTTTTCAGGTTCCACATATAAGTGAAATCATATGGTATTTGTCTTTCTCTGAGCAACTATTTTGGTTAGCATAATACCCTCCGGGTCCAACCATGTTGTTGCAAATGGCAAGATTTCATTCTTTTTTATGGATGAGTAGTATTCTAATGTGTGTGTATACCACATATTTATCTATTCATGTATCAATGGACACTTGAGTTGCTTCCAAATCTTGGCTATTATAAATAAAACTGCAATGAAGAGAAGGGCGCATATATCTTTTCAAATTAATGTTTTCATTTTCTCAGGGTAAATACTCAGTAGTGAAATTGTTGGATCATACAGTATTTCTATTTTTAATTTGTTGACGATCCTCCATATTGTTTTTCACATGGGATTGTACCAATGTCCATTTCCACCTACACTTTTTATCCAGATCCTCACCAATACTTGTCATTTTGTGTCTTTTTGATACTAGCCATTCTGACAGGTGTGAGGTATCTCTCATTGATTTGGGTTTCCCTGATGATGAGCATCTTTTCATGGGTCTGTTGACCATCTGGATGTCTTCTTTGGGAAAATGTCTATACACGTATACATTTTTTGATTGGATTATTTGTTTTTCTTGTGGTGAGTTGCATCAGTTCTTTATATGTGTTGAATATTAACCCCTTATCACAGAAATCATTTGCAAATATCTCCTCCCTCCCTCCTCAATAGGTTGTCTTTTCATTTTGTTGATGGTTTCCTTTGCCATGAGAAAATATTTTACTTTGGGGTAGCCCTCACAGTTTGTTTTTGCTTTGTTTCCTCTGCCTGAGGGCATATATCCTAAGTATGTTGCTAAGGCTGATGTCCAAGAGATTATATCTGTTTTGTTTTAGGAGCCTCATGTTTTCAGGTCTCCCAGCTAGGTCTTCAGTTCTTTTGAGTTTGAGTGTGTGGCGTAAGAAAGCAATCCAGTTTCATTCTTGGGCATTGTGGCTGCTCAGGTTCCCAACACCATTTTTTGAAGAGACAGTCTTTTCCCTGAAGTATATTTTTGCCTCATTTGTCATAGACTAATTCACCATATACGCGTGGTTATGCCCTTATGGGCTCTCTATCCTGTTCCAATGATCTGGGTCAACGTATGTTTTAGGGAGGACACAATTCAACCCAAAACAGAGACCAAGAGTCCACGCAATTATTCCCCAAACAAGTGACTGGGCCACAAGTGACCAACATCATGACTGAATGTGCACATACACTGAGAATTTCTTAGTGCCTCCATGGGAGGCCAATAGTATGACACTTTAATTGTGTGGAAAGCATAATCTTCTTGCAATATGAGTAACAGCCTTCTGTCACAGGAGAATGACTTAAGATCAAACTCTCGGTTTATTACTAAATATACGAAGATTGGTAGTAAACAAGGGAATGTGGAATTTGAAGAAACTAGAGGCATCTGCTTAATTTTCTTAAATGTATAGAGATCATAGGAATAGCTAATACTTCCTGAGTGCTTGTTAGGTTCCAAGTAGAGCTGATCCTTGAACAACGAGTGGGTTAGGGGCACAGACCTTTCACATAGTTGAGAATCCACATGTAACTTCTGACTCCCTGAAACTTACCTACAAATAGACTACTATTTAGAAGCCTTACCAATGACACTAATAGTTGATTACTTTATATTTTATATAGGTATTTCATCCTGTATTCTTACAAAAAAGCTAGAGAAAAACAAATGTTGTTAAGAAAATCATTAGAAGGGCGCCTGGGTGGCTCAGTGAGTTAAAGCCGCTGCCTTCAGCTCGGGTCATGATCCCAGGGTCGTGGGATCGAGCCCCATATCGGGCTCTCTGCTCTGCGGACAGCCTGCTTCCTCCTCTCTCTCTCTGCCTCTCTGCCTACTTGTGATCTCTGGCTGTCAAATAAATAAATAAATAATCTTAAAAAAAAAAAAAGAAAATCATTAGAAAGAGGAGTGTGGGTGGCTCAGTTGGTTAAGCGTCAGACTCTGGATTTCAGCTCAGGTCACCGTGTCAGGGTCATGGAATTGAGACCTGCCTCCAGTTCCATGCTGAGCATGGAGCATGCTTGGGATTCTCTCCCTCTCTTCCTGCCCCTTCCCCTCCACGTGCTCTCTCTCTGAAAAAAAAAAAGAGAGAGAGAGAGAGAGAGGGACATACACACATGCACACACAAGTGTTACTACGGACTGATGGTTATGTTATACAATAGAACAGTAATTAGCCTTTTCCATTACTTTGCAACGTGGAAAAGCTATCAGCAGTCACAGCGACCACACACTCCACATCAAGACGGCGGGGGAGGTGAGAAGGATCAGTCATTCTGGGAACACGTAAGAACAAGGACGTTCAGCTCAGTCAGAAAGCACAGCCCACAGTTCACGTGAGAGAGCTCTGTGGGAGACACTAGTCCCATGCTTTCAACAGGGCTATACTGAGCCACAGTTCAGGTTCACGTGCATCTCACACCATTACGATAGAGAAAAATATCACACTATGGTATTTTTATTTTCATTCTCACTAGCAGGGTCCTTCCTTTTTATTCCTCACTTTAATATTTTTTTTGAGTTTTGGAGTCACTGCCACCCCTGGAAAACTTTTGCCTATGGTTGTTTCCCTGAATATTAGGCTACCATTCCTGAAAGTACCCTCACAGCTGGTCAAAACGAGGGAAGACAATGAGCATTTATTGGGCCCGACTATGTGTTTGGCACCATCCTGACGGTTTTACATAGGCTGTTTACTTTAAGTCCCAATGACGACTCAAGCAGGGGCACTATTCCCGCCCCAGTGTCCACATGAGGAGTCCATGCTGACAGAGGTGTGCTGGCGCTGCTCAGTTGTGGGATGAATGACAGGTGTAATCCCTCATCCTCCCGCTTCTCTTCCCTTCTGTGAGCCTGTTGCTGAGCTCTATCACTAGGAAACTCCTCTGTCAGTGCTGAACTGCAACAATAACAACAAAATAACAGAAGAGACAGTTATGTATTGTAGTCCTGGCATGTATCATGTGTCCCATTAATCTTATCCCTATAATAGCAGCTCTGCTTAGTTGGTATTATTTCCCAATTTTATTGCTAAGGAGACAGGGCTGGAAGGTAAATCAGCACACTGCTTTCTTCACTGAGAAAGTTCCGCTTGTGACAAAGTCTCTGCACTTAGTGAATGATTTCCCATTCTGGTGGCAGCATCGAGTTCCTTGAAGACCTATCTATGCTGTTTGAAGACCACACTTGGAGTCCTGCTGGCTTCGAAATGTCAGGTAAATCACTTGGGGTCTCATGGGGAATGAGTGGTAGAGACAGGATTCCAGCCCAGGTCAGACCATGCTCTCTCCCAGCACCACGCTCTCTTTCCTTGTATTCACAGATCGGGGTGATGGCCCCAGCAAACAACCCTGTAAAATGTGCTTTGTCTCCCCCATTCCCTGCCAGGATTTGACAGTAAGTATATTACAGCAGAAAGAACAAGGCATTTCATAAATGATCTGTTAAAATTATAGAAGCATGTATGGGGCACCTGGGTGGTGCAGTCGGTTGAGCTTCTAACTCGGTTTTGGCTCAGATCACGATCTCAGGGGCCTGGGGTCGAGCCCTGCATCGGGCTCTCTGCTCAGCAAGGAGCCTGCTTTCTCCGCCTCTCTCTCTGCCTGCCTCTCTGCCTCCTTGTGATCTCTCTCTCTCTCTCTGTTAAATAAATAAATAAAATCATTTAAAAAAAAAAGGAATTCCCACATATCATGGATAGACTTGACCATCAGTGGGAGTGAATCAAGAGACTGGATGAATCCATGTGGGTGGGGAAGAATAGAGTGACCCTTATATCCCTCGCAGGCACCTGGAAACAAACTCAGGGAGCCAGCCTGGTTGTCATTTCGCCAGCAGAACCCCCACCTGTTGTACTGGGCCCTATCTGAACTGACCTTGCGCTCACATTGGCAGCCGTGACCCTTTTCTCCCGGGACAGGAAGTCAGGGGCCCGGAGCTGGCCGAGTTTATCCAGCACAGACTGTCCTCTGTTGTAAGGCCATTGTGAGTCATCCGGCTTCTCCAGCCTGGATGAAATCTCTCTCAAAACAATTCCCCCTTCAAACTCTGACTTCATGTTCATCAAGCGATCTTTTATTATTCCATTTCCCGGGTACCTCACCATCGGAAAAGGGAGTGCTCTGGAGAGGATTTACAGGGATCCTAATTAAAGCAAGGGCATATCCACTACTCTAATAAATTAGAATTTGGGTTTATATATAAACTTCTAATGAATGTGGTTCCTACAAGTCCATCTCCTTGAGACAGATGAGCTCCGGGAGCCCTGGCATGGCCCAGTTTCTGGACCTCCGTGGCAGAGTCTGGAGCCAAGGTCATGGTGCCCTCACCCTGATGGGGTCTGAGGGGCTGCCAAGCCGGATGCCTCACTCTTGAAGCTCTTCCTCCCAGCTTTCAACGACAAACACAATGGTTGGCCATATAAATGCCTGGAAACAAGTGAAGGTCAGCAAAGTTTTCAGAAGGCTAAAAAGTGACTCAGGTGGCACACAAACCCAGAGATTATAGGAGCCACGTAATTCAGAAAAGTGGCAAAAGGAAAGACCAAGCTTTGGAAGAGAATGAAAGTAGAAGCACATTGTAGGGAAACAGACGGAAAACACCACAGTGTCCACACAAGGCTCTGTCACGCAGTGATTTGTGGGCTCAGAAAACATCGGGAAGCTCTCAGGTGGTCGGGGGGGGGGTGGGGGGGGATGGGGGATGGGGGTCAGGAGAGTCACGGGGCTTGAAAGTAGGGACCTGAGGATGATGCCTGGACTGGCAGGTGGGGGAAAGGGTTTGCCATTTCCCCTGCTTACTCTTAGGGGAAAGAAAATGAGCTAAAACAAACTGGAACATCCGTATTTATGGAACTATGGCGTGGCTTTACGTTTCTCTCATCTTCTGGCCATCTAAAGCTTCTCAGAACACTAAGAATTCAAAATGCGAGTAATTAGGAAGACTTCCCTGCTTGAAATAAGTCTTCATTCCAAAACCGTGGGGTGTTCACGCACAACCTGTATCCAAGGAGCTCCTCAATGTGGACTGTGAGCTGCCCTAAGAGAGCCCAGCAGTCTGGGGGTGTGGAGGGAAGGGGTTCGAAGGCTCACCTGAAGTTGGGAGCCACAGTTTGGATCTCGTCTTCTCCAGGAGGCTGACAATATGCAGATTTGACAGCAAAAATAGCAAAGGAAAGAAATGATTCTAATTAAGTACCATTAGCAAAGCCACTGGGTTCTTAAGGACCTGCCTGCAGCTGTCATTGAATGATTTATGGAGATTTCTTGTACATAACAAATGGTTTCCAAATCAGTTGGAATCATACCCAATTCTGCCAAGGTTGGTTTTCATGCATCACTTTGTCCTTTCACAGTTCTGCCCCATGACTAGTCTTGCAGTATAAGTGGGACTGTATTTGACTCTTTGAAATCTTCATGATCTTTATTTTTAACTTTTTTTTAGATTTCATTTATTTATTTTAGAAATAGAAAGAGTGCATGCGTGGGAGGAGGGACAGAGAGAGACAGAGAATCTCACGCAGATTCCCTGAGTGTGGAGCCCCATGCAGGGCTTGATCTCACGACCCTGAGATCATGACCTGAGCTAAAATTCAGAGTCGGACACTCAACCAACTGAGCCACCTAGGTGTCCCCTTTATGATCTTTATTCTTTATTTTTATTTTTTGGCAGGGGGAGAAATTTTCAAGATCTTTAAACTGAGACTGCTGTCTTCTCTAATCTTTGAATACTAACTCAAAAAGACAGGAATTCTTCTACGATTGCTCTGCTGTGTCCCTCCTGCCTCTTCTTTTTCAAAGTTAAAGTTTCCACTGTAGTCCCTGTTGAAGAGCGAGCTCCCCACCCCAGCCTGGTTTACTAAGTATCTGTCAAGTGTCTGTTTTCCAAAAGCTGCCCCATTGATGAGGCAAAATATGTTTGTCTGATTGGGATTAAGTTCTGATTTAGAATCTTAACGATGTCATTTTGATTTTATTAAAGTTCTATATTGTTTTCTTTACTAAACAGGAATTCTGTGTCCTGCTAATAAATAATTCACTTCTAAACCTTAGAGGTCTTCTACACTTAAAACTTATTTTCAGGAGAGGAATGTTCTAGGATATGCTGAATTTTATCCTGGATATTCCATTGCTGACTTTCCCCTTAGGCATTCTAGTGAACACCTTGTTTTGATTTTCAGAGACATTTCACCATGAAAAATGGATACTGTGTCACCTACGCCCTTCTCTAATCAAATCCAACAAATCTACCTGAAGTTTATTAAAAAACCATACAGAGGACACAAGAAGGAGTAAAGATCAGAAAAAGACAAAAGGGATGGGGCGCCTGGGGCTCTGTCCTTAAGCGTCTGCCTTCAGCTCGGGTCATGATCCCAGCATCCTGGGATTCGCCCAGTGTTGGGTTCCCTGCTCCACCTCTCCCTCTACCCCTCCCCCAGTTCATGTACATGCATGTTCTCTCTCTCTCTCTCCAATAAATAAATCTTTAAACACACACACACACACACACACACACACACACACACACACACACATTTTAAGAAGTAACATTGGGAGAGGATGTGAACAATAAGGAAAGGCAGAAATGGAAATAATTTTAAAGAAGAGATTCATTGTGCTACCGTGTTCATGATAAATGCCATCAATGTTCAGAGGGAAAGAAAGAAATTATGTGGCTTTTTGGTTATCATTCATGTAAAACATTCTTTCAAGTGCATAAAGACTATAATGACAGAAATAGGGACATCTGGTGGGCTCAGATGACTCTTGAACTGTAGATTTGATTTAATGTCTATATATATATTTTAAAGAGAACAGATAAAATCCACCCCAAAGTATTTGTGGAAAATCATTTGACAATGACAAATGTCATTGACAATGACATTTCTCCATCTGCAAAATGAGCCTAAATATCTCCAGGCTCCCTTTTAGTCAAATACTGCATATTTTGCTTTGAATTGTAAAATCAATACGTATACACTAATTCACTAAACAATTATCTTAGCACTAATTTTTATGTTGGCATCATGCCATCTCTGGAAGCATAGTGGGGCACAAGAAAAATAAGACCCTTCCCTCACCAAGCTAATTGTCAATTGGGAAAGTCAAGGGTGGGGCACTGCTTCTAACCAATAGTCTCTACAAGAATAATGAAAATGTAACTGTTCTCTATTTGAGACAGACAAGCTCCCTTTGTTGTTTTGTTGTTAAAGTAGGGAGGTTCCCCGCCCCCACCAATTTCTTTGAAAAACAAACAAGATCTAAATCACAGCACTTCAATGAGATGCTAAGATCTCTGAAATCACATAGCGGTCTGTTTGCTCCCAGGATGCTGGCATGGTCTTGAAATATTGCCTCTTAAATAAAACATCCCAAATGGAAGCATGAGGGTCCCCACTAGACATGATCACGCTGTAGGCTTTTTACCAGAACCAAAACCATAACAAACACCCCCCACCCCCGAGAACCTACTGGCCATATAGGTAAAAAGGGAATGAAGTTCTGAGCTGGGCACCCACTTCACTTTAATTTCTGCAAGAGCCCAGCAAGAGAAGAATGTAAGTAACATTCTCCTTTCTTTCCAGAGGAGAGAACAGGTTCAGAGAGGGAAGTAATTCAGTTAAAGTCAGGTTGCCAGGAAGTAGGGAAAAGGATTAAAATCCAAGTTCTTCTGACTCCAAATGACCATATTCTTTTCATGACAAATGCTTCCTCTAGTAAGGGAAAGCTTTGAGGCCGGGTTTACCAAAGCGCATTCTGGGGAACACCAATGAGGCCAGATGATCCAAGAGCATAAATGGAGTCCACCATCAAGTAACTTTGGGAACTGCCAAGCCTATTAAAGGCTGTGAGGTATTACATAAAAGAAATGTTTGATTTTATTTGATCAGTTTTTCCCAAATCATTTGACTGCCAAGCCCAGATTTCCCCCCCAATTAATACTTATTAACATCTCTTGGGACTAACAAATAATTTACCATATGCTTAAATGACTGAAAAATAGGAAAAAGTGTTGAATGAGAGCTTTAAAGTGAAAATTCACTTTTGAACGGAATTTAAATAAACTACTAGAAGTTATGAGGGTAGCATTAAAAAAATGTGAGATGTAGTTTGCTCTCAAGGTGATGGAGGTGATGGAGGGGATGGAGGGAGTCGGAGGCAAACAGGGAAACAGACAGAATCATACATTTAGCATATTTTAGGGCAAGTTCTTAGTAATGAATGTGGGCTAAAGTTGAAGGAAAGATTTAGGAGAGAAAAGAGGCTTGAGCTGGACCCGAGGGATAGATTTAGAAAAGAGGAGAGTCTGGGAGACAGTGAAAGGCAGAAGTATGTTTGGAGGATAGTTGATGTGGGATCATTGACTGCAATGGTCAAGGAAGAATTCTTTTGACGTTTTGGGCACAAAAGCTGTTTTTATTATAGCGCGAGGCCAGGACCTGTGGGCAAAAAGACCTGTATTGTGATTGTGAAGAGTGACCGATCACATATGGTTTCCTATCCGATGGAAGAGAAGGGGACATTAGGGCTCCAGAAAATTGAGTCTATAGGTTCCTGGAGGTCTATTATTAAGATTGTGTTTTTCTTGTAAATCATTAAGACGTTACAAACTATAGTGGAGTTTCAAGTCCTATATGACGTGATCTTTATCAGTTGGCCATTTGTTTTTCCTTTGCCTTGGTCTTGGGCAGTTACTAGTGCCTGAGGAATACCATATATGTCAGATATGTATATATTTTATATATATATAGTATATATATATACACACATATAATATGTACATATCTGATATATATAATATAATATAATATAATATAATATATCCCACCTTAAGTTGGGGAGGGGTCATGGGGTGTCAGCTCGGGTTTTGCCCTCGGTTTACCTTTTGCTCTCTCATCACAGTTAAAAAAGGATCCTCAGAACTACAGGGGGAAATAAAATAAGACAGGTAGGATTGGTCCAGATTATAGATAATCATACAGAAACCATTCTGCTGACAATGATGAAAGGAAAGATTAAAATCTGATTTGGAAAGCTGATTAATCTATTTAAGTATGAGGAGAGAAACTTGAATGTTACAACTGGCAGGCCCTTAGACAAAAGTTAACAGAACTCTAACAAACGAATCAGTCAATTCTCTAATCCAGTCCCCCTTGCTCTAAGGATAATTGAAGCCCAGAGAGGTCACTTGATTTTCCTAATGTCACACAGCTTCAGGAGAAGGATACCAGGGTTAAGAACTCAAGAAGTTCAGTACTCATGGATTGAGCACAAAATGGTGCCAAAGAAAGTAAGTGTAGGATGGGGAGCAAGGGCACGACATAAATCAGCACATTTGCCAGAGGGATTTCTGTTTGAAAAGGTCTATTTAAAATAATTAAGACAGGGATGCCTGGGTGGTTCAGTGGGTTGGAGCCTCTGCCTTGGGCTCGGGTCATGATCCCAGGGTCCTAGAACAGAGTCCTGCATTGGGCTCTCTGCTCAGCAGGGAGCCTGCTTCCTCCTCTCTCTGCCGGCCTCTCGGCCTGCTTGTGATCGGTCAAATAAATAAAATCTTTAAAAAAATAAAATAAAATAATTAAGACAACCAAAATCCCTTTTAACTCCAGGTTAGCCCAACACCTTTGCAAACAAATCGTTGTTACGTTTAGAGGTTGCTGTCAATAAAGAAACACAAATTACAGGAAAAAAGAAATTACATTTTTAAAAGGGAGCATATCTCAAAAAACACATGGGAGAGGGCAACAGAAAAGGACAAGCTTTCTTGATAACAGAAGCTGCCTGCCACAATCTTCCCTCCACCTCACGTTATAATTCTTTTATTTGGTATTTACTGTCAGGGACACAGTGGACATCTCCGTGTTTGAAACGCGTTTGGTGCTGGGACTAGCTTCAAAGATACTAACAACAAATTAAAGAAATTCCACAGTGAAACCTTACGGCGACCAAAACGGTCACTAATTTAGGGTAAAACTAGGGAAAAGCTTAGACTAGGCGGCGTGACACCTGTGGCCACGAAGCAAGCGCGGGTATTTAAAAATAAGAGTCAGAAAAGGGTTTCCCCAGACTGCCCACCTTGGGAACGAAGAGTCCGAGCACAAGGAACGAAAACCACCAAGGGCAGACGCGCCCGCCATGGCCGCAGAGGCCAGCCCGCTGTAGCCAGCTACATCCGCCAGAGATACTACACGCTAACGTGGCGGCCCCTCTCGCGCCACAGGGGGACCCTCGCCCCGCCCGCGGATCCCGGAGGCCGCGGCCAGAGACTACCACTCCCGACTCCACGCGCGTACGCATTCCGGGCCGCCGCAGCGGGGTGGCGCGCAAGGCATCGCGGGACTTGTAGTGTCCTCCCTTCCCGCCCCCCCAAGCAGCTCTCTGGAGGCGGGGAGATCCTGTTTTATGTAAATGACCCGCGGTGCCAGGCAGGCTTCCCTTCCCTCCCCCTACCTTCTCCTGCGAGAGTTTGAAAATTCCCGCGGAGCCGGCGCCTAGGCCGGAACACTCGCGAGAACTCAGGTCTCCGCGCCGTGATCTCCTTTCTGGCCGCTGCCCTCCCTCCGCGCCCGCACCTCGGCGCCACGCCCCTCGGCGCCCCGCCCCACCCCGCCCCACCCCTCCCAGGCTTATAAGACTTGGTCGGTCCGCCTGCGGTAATGCTTAGAGCAGGCCCGGCGCCATCAGTCTGTAGGAGGCAGAGTCGTGGGGAGGAGGACCCGGAACGGCGGCGCGGGCGGCGTCGGAGTCGCCGATCCGCGCGTCGGACTGCAGCCGGCGGAGGCGCCTCAGGGGCTGTGGGTCTGCGGCGGCCGGCGAGGTCGCGGGCGGAGGCTGGAGGTGCGGCGGCGTGCGTGCCCTGCCTGAGGCGGCCGTGTCTCCCGGGAGATGCTGTGACGGACCCGCGCGGGAGGAGCTCGCGCGCGGCCTTGCGCCCCCTGCACTCGGCGGCCGGGGCGGTCGGCGGCCCGCCCTGCGCAGGTAGGGGAAGGGCGGGAGGGGCCGGGCTGGCGCGCGAGGGCGGGTCCGCGCGGCCTGGGCCGCAGGGCCGCAGGCCTCTCTGCGTGCGGCCAGGGGCCGGTGCGCGCGGCGCGGCGCGGCGCGGGGGCGGACGGCCGGGCTCGCTGGGCCGGTGGCGGGGGAACGCGGTTGGCGGCGGGGGCGGCGCGCCCGGGGGAGGGGGCCCCCCAGGCAGCGGGTTACATAACCACCGGCCGGCGGCACATGGCGGCTGAGAGGCGTTGCGGGAACCACCCCCTGCGCCTTCCGCGCCGCTGGCCGGGCCCGCACGCCGCGCAGGGGGGCCGGGCCCGCGGCATGCCCTGGGCGCCGTGGTCGGGAGTGGTGGAGACCTTGGCCGGCCTGGCCCCGAGCGAGCCTCCTGGGCCGTGGAGCCGGTCTTCCGTCGGCGTGTGCTCCACATGCTCCTGGGCCTGGCTCGGGTGAGTCCGGGCCGCGGGAGGGGTCGGGGCGGGAGTGGAGAGTGCGGCGATTTGGTCAGCACGTCTTGGGGTGGCTATCGTCTTCTTGGCCACCCCCCATCCCCCGAACTTGAGGATGATCACTTTTGTTACTAGTTGACTGCTGGGCTGTGGGGGAGGTTAGTTGATTCTCAGCGCCAACGAGGTCCGTGCTCGCTGTTATCTTTTTTCAAATACTGTTTGAGAAGTATTTGGAAGAACCTGGGCCCTTTAGGGTAAAATATAGGCCTCTTGGAAACTTTAAACTTCCGTTTATTCTCAGAATATCCTAAAGAATCAGTAGATTTTGAGAACCTTTCGTGAGCTTTGACCGACTGGGTGGGAGACCAGGAATGACAAGCCCAGTTTCAAGTTAATGCCGGAGGGATGCTCCAAGTGCTTTAAATGCTATGGGAAGTGTGCATTCTCTCCGTTACTGTAATTTTTAAAAAAGATTTTATTTATTTATTTAACACAGATCAAGATCACAAGTAGGCAGAGAGGCAGGCAGAGAGAGAGGAGGAAGCAGGCTCCCTGCTGAGCAGAGAGCCCGATGCGAGGCTCCATCCCAGGACCCTGGGATCATGAGCTGAGTCCAAGGCAGAGGCTTTAACCCACTGAGCCACCCAGGCGCCCCCGTTCCTGTAATTTTTGATCCTGTTTTTCAGTAACCTAGCAAAGCGTCACCAGGTCGCAAAACAGCCAAAATTATTTTTAAATGATTTTTAAAAGATTCTTCTGTAGCAATTTGGGGATGGACACATCTTCATTTAAAATGAAACCTAACATTGTTCCTTTTTCTCCTTCTGACCATGAAATTTTACAGCACCTCCTAATTTTTCTTCAGAACGAAGTCTAACTTCTCTTAGGTTAGCCCAGCAGTTTCCACGATAAGTCTCTTCTGCTTTCCAGACTCAACTACTCACATATTTATGCTTTGCCTATTCCAGAATCCTCCCCATATCTGGGCCCATTTTTCTTGAAGATGTATGTCAGTGTTTCTTTGCTCATGGCCTTCAACCTGGAGCGCCATCCCTTCTTTATTCAAGTTCTGAAATTTCAAATCCTCTTCACCTTAAATACCATGTTTTCTAGTCATTCTTCCATTTCCCTTTATTCCACATCATTTATACCACTGTTGGAGCATTTATTTTTGTCTGATGTTCTAAGGGTTGATTATATGTATCTCCTTCTGGAAGGTAAACTCTTTGAGGTCAGGAAGTGGGTCATCTTAGTGCCCTAGAGTTCCCTGCCCAGCACAATGTTTTAAAAGTACTTGAAGATTAATAAGTGTTGGAAGTAAGTTTGAAAGAGCAGCTACTAAAAGAAGTTTAACTTAATAGTTTATTAGTAGAAGTTTAGAAGCTTCTGAGTCCACTGACAGCTTACATGTACATCATAATTCTTTGTCTTTTTAAGAGTCACAAAGAAAGTAAAAATGCATACAGAATGTTCTGTAGAAATGTTTGTTCAGTGTTGTTACAATATAATTAGTGAACAACTAGATGAGAGTTTTTTGCTGTGGTGGGATTCAGCTGCTTTTGAGGTTGTGTGTGTTTCCCACAGAACTGATTTGTGGTATTCTTTTCTTTTTTTAAAAATATTTATTTAATTGAGTGACAGATCACAAGTAGGCAGAGAGGCAGGCGGGGGGGTGGGCAGAGGGAAGCAGGCTCCCTGCCAAGCAGAGAGCCGGAATGCAGAGCTCTCGATTCCAGGACCCTAGGATCATGACCTGAGCTGAAGGCAGAGGCTTTAACCCACTGAGCCACCTAGGCACCCCTGATTTGTGGTATTCTGTGTTATAAAATTTTTCCTAGTAGTTTTGTGAATTTTATTTTGCATCTTAGTACCGAGACCATATGTATTTAAAAATAAGTTGGACCCCAAACTCTGTGGCCAATATTGAGATTTTTCTTTTTAACAGAGTTTAGTTTTTAGAGCTGTTTTAGGCTCACGGCAGAGTTGAGTGGTAGGTACAGCTTACGGTGGAATTGAGTGGTAGGTACAGAGAATGTAGTTCACACTCTCCCTGCTCCCACTCAGGCATAGCTTCCCCCCCATTATCAACATTCCCCACTAAAGTAGAACATTTGTTACAATTATTGAACCTACGTGGACACCATCATTATCACCAAAGTTCACAGTTTACATTAGGGTTCAGTCTTGGTGGTTTATGTTCTGTGGGTCTGGACAGATGTATAATGACATGTAACTACCATTATGGTGTTATCAGAGTACTTTCACAGCCCTAGAAATCCTCTGTACTCTGCCTAGTCATCCCTCACTTATTGCTAAACCTTGGCAACCACTAGTCTTTTTACTTTCTCCATAGTTTTGCTTTTTCCAGAATTGTCATATTGTTGGAATCATGCAGTATGTAACCTTTTCAAATTGGCTTTTTTCACTTAGTAATAATTCTGATTCCTTCATGTCCTTTCATGGCGTGATAGTTCATTTCTTCTTTAAAGTTTTTGTTTGTTTATTTAGGTAATCTCTCTGCCCAGTGTCAGAAACCTGAGATCAAGAGTCACAGACTCTCCTGTCTGAACTAGCTAGGGGGCCCTCACTCACTTCTTTTTAGAACTGAGTGAATATTACATTGCCTAAACATTCTACCATTTATTTAGCCATTCACCTACAAAAGTACGTACTAGTTGTTTACAGATCTTAATAGTTATGAGGAAAAGCTATGATAACATCTATGTGCAGTTTTTTTGTGGACATTTTTTCAGCTCCTTTGGGTAAATACCAGGGAGTATGATTGCTGGATCATATGGTAAGAATATGTTTAGTTCTGAAAGAAACTGCCAAACTATCTTCCAGAGTGGCCGTACCATTTTGGATTCCCACCAGCAGTGAAGGAGAGTTCCTGTTGCTCCACATCCTCACCAGCATTTGGTGGTGTCAGTGTTCCGGATTTGGGCCGTTCTAAAAGGTGTGCAGTGGTATCTCATTGCTTTGAAATGCATTTCTCTGATGACATATGAAATGGAGCTTCTCATGTGCTTACTTGCTATCTATGTATCCTCTTACTGAGTGTTGGCTAAGATCTTTGGCCATTTTTTAATTGGGTTGTTTGTTTTCTTGTTGGCTTTTAAGAATATTGAGTTTTTAAAGATTGATTTTATTGCTTAACCTGTCTATTTCTATTCCCTGTGATGAGTATATTTGCTGTCCTAATATACCATGTTTTGGATCTATTAGTTGCAAGGCATTGTGACTCTGGAATTCACAGGAACAAGACATGATTTTTGCTTTTTAGGAATTCATACTATGGGGGATGGGAGGACAGACAAACACAAATAACAAGTTCCAAAAATAACATTTATGACTGCTGACCTAAAAGTGGAAAGGAGTGAGCTCAGAGATGAGATTAAGTGGGAAAGGATGGGTCTATGCAGACCACACTGGGAATTTAGTCTTTGATGCATAGGATTTGGGCACATAGAGATGAAAGGGGGAATAGCATAAAAGAATGAAAGTGCTGGGCAGTAGCAAACTTCTGATGGATTTGAGAGACAGCCCTGTAGAGAGATAGTCTGGAGCTGCCATTCATTGCCTATGGCTGAGGATGTTGGTTTTTATATTCAGTAGGGAATCATTGATGGGTTCTGAGAAGAATGAAATAATCCTTCTGTGGTATCAAGAAGATGAACAACATTTTTATTTCAGTGGTAGCCAGAACAGTGTCCTGCTCTGCCTACCAAGACCTTCAGAAGGAATTGAAACTTTCAGAGGTTGCTGTTGTTGACATGTAAAGGCTGGGACTCTACTTAATTTTGTACAAAACTGAGCAGAGCTGCTTAACGTATATTTGTGAACATATATGTCTATATGAGATGTTCTTTCTAAGAGTATAATTTTTCAGAAGATCTATTCAATGTGCTTAAAATGTTAAAATTCATACTGTAAATTGTGATTTGAAAGGTCTTGAAGCCAGTTTTTGCCTTGTGCATTCAAAGGCTAACTTGTGAATTTGAAAAACTTTCTTTCATTCACTGAGCACTTTTTTAAAACTCTCCTGCCAGGCTCCATGATAAACTAAGAGTTAGAGTGATAGGTATTCACATTATCTAGAAGCTTGAGTGTGACATGAAGATGTACTAGTAAGTGATAGAACAAGGACTTAAAGCCATTTTAATTCAAAGTTTGTGCCTTTTCTAATACTCTGGATGGAACCTGTGGTTATTGTTCAACTTGCTGTTTCTCAGACACTAAGAGCTTTGAGAAATTCTTTTTCCTCTTGAAATAGCATCAGTTTGAGAACACAGCTCGAATTCCAGAGGTTCTAAAGGGGTAAATTCCTTTAATTATGTAGAAGCTAAGTCTAACTTGCAGGACCAAGAAGTGAATTATAATTGTTATTGTAACCCTAAGAAACAACTGAATGGAGAAGGGAAATGGGGAGATGAAGATAGAGGAGCACTTAGAAGGAAGCTGTGGTTTCAGCATTTCATTTTTGTGCGTGGAGCATTTTACCATATGATAAGCATTTGGTATTAGTTGAATGAATTAAGAAATAGACTCAGAATTGATAAACTGATTATCCATTGAATGTGAGAGATTAAACGGGATCACTAAGGAAGTTAACAACTTCAAGGATTCAAAGTTCTAGAGTCTTTAAATTTAATCTCTAAGTTTCTAAGGATAGCACTAACTTAATATCGTTATAACATTAATATTTTGCGGAAATACTGTGTACTTGGGTTTGCTATATGGCGTTGAAGTGGCTACAGACCATCTTGTTACCGGCCTGAGGTGGCAAGCGTCAGCTAGAGCAGAAGCGACAGAGCTTTGGAGATGTGTGACTGACCCTGGATGTACCTGTACAGAAGTCTGTGTTATGGAACTGTGACTGGGCCTAGCAGAGAGAAAATCATGGATCAATTTAGGACAAGTACTTTTATAGAGAAGTTGGACCACAAGTGTGCCTGAGAACTAGGTAGTGGGCCTCTCCCCTCCGAAGACCAGCACAACCCGCCCCCAGCTGCATACACTGACCATAGAGTGCTGCAGAACTTCGGCTCCAGTGGAAACCGCATCAGGTCTCTTCTAACAAGCAGACCAGAGCACATCTAGTTAAAACTCACCACACTCTGGCCAAGGTCCAAACGCTGCCCACTACAGGGAAGGAGAAACTCTGCAGAGGACTGACCTGAGGGACAGAGCAGCCCAAACACAGCAGCACGGTGCACGCAACACACAACAGTACACTGTCTGAAGCACCAGGCCCTGGATGATATATGGCCTCTTCATAATGAAGCCATTACAGTACTCTCAGGAACAGGAAACATAACAGGCCTTCCTAACATACTGAAGACGGAGACTTGGACAAAATGTCAAGATTGAGGAATTCATCCCAAAAGAAAGAACAAGAAAAGGTCATGGCCAGGGATCTCATTGAAACAGAGAGAAGTAATATGCCTAAGCCAGAATTTAAGGCAACAATCATAAGAATACTACCTATGCTTGAGAAAGGCATAGAAGACACCAGGGAGTACCTTAACACAGAGATAAAAGGCCTAAAGTCTAGTCAGGCCAAAATAAAAATATGCTATAACTGAGATTTGAAACTGACTGGATGTAGTGGCCACAAGGATAGAAGAAGCAGAGGAACGAGTACGTGATGTAGAAGGTAAAATTGTGGAAATTACTGAGGCTGAAAAGAAGATGGAAAGAAAACTATTGGATCATGAATGTAGACTTCGGGAACTCTGACTCCATAAAATGTAATAATACTCATTTCATAGGAGTCTCAGAAGAAGAAGAATTTCATAGGAGTCTCAGAAGAAAAAGAAGAGAGGGCAAGGAAGCAGAAGGCTTATTTGAGGAAATTATAGCCAAAAAGTTTCCTAATCTGGGGAAGGAAACAGACATCCAAATCCCGGAGGCAGGGAGCACTCCAAACAAAATCAACAAAAGCAGGCCAACACCAAGACACATTGTAGTTAAACTTGCAAAATACAGAGATAAAGAAAACAGCCTCAAAGCAGCAAGAGCAAAGAAGACCCTAACTTATAAGGGAAGACACATCAGGTTAGCAGCAGATGTTGCCACAGAAGTTTGGCGAGCCAGGAGAAAGTGCCTGGTATGTTCAACCTGCTGAATGGGAATAACAGCTAGTCCGGAATATTTTAATCAAGCAAGGCTGCCATTCAAAATAGGAGAGATAAAGAGTTTCCCAGACAAACAAAAACTAATGGAGTTCATAACCACTGAACCAGCCCTGCAAGAAATATTAAAGGGGAGTCTTGAGAAAGAAATACCAAAAACAATAAAGACTAGAACAGAAATTCTCCAGAAACCACGACTTAACAAGTACTGTAAGAACACTAAATTCATATCTTTCAATAATTACTCAGTGTGAATGGGCTACATTCTCTAGTCAAAGGACATAGGGTGTCAGGATGGATTAAAAAAACAAGACCTACCTGTATGCTGCTTGCAAGAGACTCGTCTGAGACCTAAAGGAACCTGCAGATCAAAAGCAAGGGGATGGTGAACCATTTCTCATTGCTAATGGATACCGAAAGAAAGCCAGGATAGCCATTCTTAGATCAGACAAACTAGATTTTAAACCAGTGGTTGTAACAAGAGCTGAAGAGGGGCACTCACTCTATCCTAATAAAGGGATCTATCCAACAAGAAGATCTTAACACTTGTCAATATTTATGGTCCCAACTTGGGAGCACCCAGATATTTAAAATAATTCATAACAAACATAGAGGAATCATAATTTAAGTGGTGGATTTTAACACCCCACCTATAGCAATGGACAGATCTTCAAAGCAGAAAATCAACAAGGAAACAATGGCTCTGAATGACACATTGGACCAGATGGACTTAACAGATATATTCAGAACATTTCATCCTAAAGCAGCAGAATACACATTGTTTTTGAGTGCACATGGGACATTCTCCAGAATAGATCACATGCTAGGTCACAAATCATGCCTCATCAAGTACTAAAAGATTGAGATTGGGGCGCCTGGCTGGCTCAGTCAGTTAAGCATCCGACTTTTGATCTCAGCTCAAGTCTTGATCTCAGGGTCTTGAGATCAAGCCCTGCGCTGGGCGTGGAGCCTACTTAAAATTCTCTCTCCCTTTCCCCTGCCCCTCCACCCTTAGTGTGCTCTCTTTCTCCCTCTCTCTCTATTTCTAATAAAAAAAAAAAGGCTGATCGGGATCATACCATGGGTATTGTCCATCACAATACTGTTTGTCTTTTTTTTTTTTTTTTTTTTTTAAAGTAGACTCTGCGCCCAACATGGGGTTTAAACTCACGACCCTGAGATCAAGAGGCACACCAACTGAACCAGCCAGGCACCTCTCCAATCACAGCAGTAAGAAACTTGAAGAAATCCACAGGAAAAAAGCTGGAGAGACCACAAATACATGGAGGTTAAAAAACATCTTACTAAAGAATAAATGGGTCACCCAGGAAATTAAAGAAGAAATTAAAAAATACATGGATACAGTGTACTTGGAACCTCTTAACACTTGAAAACATAAAAGGGTTGTTTAGCCCACAGTCCCTACAGCTCTGGGTTCTGTTTCTGATGGGTTAATGCAAATTGTTGAATTTATTTTGATGTAAGGTAACAGAATAGTAATAAAAATCTACCCACTGGGGCGCCTGGGTGGCTCAGTGGGTTGAAGCCTCTGCCTTCGGCTCAGGTCATGATCCCAGGGTCCTGGGATCGAGTCCCGCATCGGGCTCTCTGCTCAGCAGGGAGCCTGCTTCCTCCTCTCTCTCTGCCTGCTTGTGATCTCTGTCTGTCAAATAAATAAAATCTTTAAAAAAAAAAATCTACCCACTGATAAATTCAAGATAGCAAATGTTTCACAAAACTTTCTACTTCCTTTTATTTTATTTTAGGATGTTCTGCCCCAGACGTGGGGTTAGAACTCAACAACCCCAAGGTCAGGAGTCACATATTCTACTGACTGTGTCTGCCACGCACCCTTACTTCCTTTTGTTTTGGATTAATTGTGGATTTATAAATTTTACCTATAAGGTTTTCCTTCAAATTAGGCTGCTTTTTTACAGTTTAAAAATTACTATATTTTGGAATTTAGCGATTAAGTCAAATGCCTCTGTGTACCCTCTGAGATCATGATTCTTGTCCCTTGAGTTTTCTCTTTCTAGACCATTGAGTACCCCCTACCCTGAAGGTTTTTATTCCCATATGTCAGTTTTCACCTCAAGATCATTATCTTTTGGTGTTAGCCATTGAAGCAGTTTTCCCCCCCTCAAAAAAGTGTTGTATGCCGTGCTTCTCAGAATGGTAGTACTGGGGATACCAGTGTATGCCCGACACTATAGGGCAGACATGGTGTCAGTTTTACCTGAAGATTTGAAGTCTAATTAATGTCCAGTACCTGGAAGTTGCTTCATAGATTGTAGCTTCCTTCCCCTCACCACTCATTTTAGGGTGGGGATGCCTTCAGATCAATTATTAATCTATAATTTCCCATTTCTGTATCATACTGAGGAGGAGGAGTTTTTTTTCTTCCCAGCAGGGATGGCTAAATTATCTCAGGACATTATTAAAATGTTGTGATTTTCCATCTGGTATCATTTTCACAGTGATTTGAAATGTTATTTTTGTCATAAGTGGAATAGTTCAGTCTCTGGTATCTTGATTTCATTGATCTGTTTCTCTGTTTTGTTGTTTTTGTTATTTTCTTAATCTCACAGAACCAGCTTTTTGTTTCATGGTTTATTTTCAACTGATTTTTCTGTTTTGTTTCATTAAATTCAGTTCTTTCATTCCTTTCTTCCTTTGATGATTTAATTTGTTCCTTTTCTAGTTTCTTAAGGTGGAAGCTTAGGTTACTGATATGAGATCTTCTGGTTGTTTAGTGGTATGAATTTCCCTCTAAACACTGCTTTACGCTGTATTACACAAATTTGAGTAGGTAATGTTTTCATTTCATTCAGTTCAAAATACTCTTCTTCCTGAAGGAACTTCTTCGACATTCCTTGTACTGCGTATCTGCTGGTGACTGTCTTTTTCACTCTTGTATGTTGAAAGGTCTTTATTTTGCCTTCATTTTTAAGTGATATTTTCACAGGGGATAGAATTCTAGGTTGACAGCTTTTTTTTCCTTTCATAACTTAAAATATATTGTTTCACCATCTTCTGGCTTGCATAGTTTTCCATGAGAAGTCTCTTGTCATTCTTGTTCATCTTTGCAATGTGATACTTTTTAAAATTTTCTCTTTGTCCCTTGCATATGATATATTTTGTTCCAGTTTTAGTATATGTACTGCTGAGGTGAGCACAAGTATGATGTATTTTGATGGCATTTCTTCATGTATCTTGTGCTTGAGTTGTATTGGCCTTTTTGGATTTGTGGGTTTATAGTTTCATCAAATTTGGAAACTTTTGGCCATTAGTTTTTAAATATTTCTGTCCTTTTTTTTTTTTTTTTTTGGAGATTGCTGTTATATATTAGGGCACTTGATATTGTCCCATAGGTCACTGATGCTCTGTTCTTTTCCTTTCTGCCTCAGCCTTTTTTTTTTTTCCCCATGTGCTTCATATTAGATAGTTTCTACTGTGGATGTTTAGGTTCAGTAATACTTTCAGTGTCTGAATCCCATTCAGTATTTCTCATCTCTAGAAGTTTGATATGGTCTTTTTTATATTTTCTGAATCTTTCCTTAACAGGCTTATGCCTTCTTCTATCTTCTTGGACAGAGGTACTATGGCTAGAATAACTGATTTAATGTCCTCATCTAGTAATTCTAACTTCTGTGTTATTTCTAGGTCTATCTCTATTTTTTTTTTTAATTGGTTCATTTTTTTTTTTTTTTTTTTTTGCTTCTTTTACATAACTAGCAATTTTTGATTGGGTGCCAGATACTGTGAATTTATATTTTCTTGAGCCTCGTTCTGGGGTGCAGCTAAGTTATTTGGAAACACTGATTCTTTTGAAGCTTGTTTTTTCAGTCAAGACCAGAATGACCTTTAGAAAAGGGCTAATTTGGGGGCACCTGGGTGGCTCAGTCAGTTAAGTGTCTGCCTTTGGCTCAGGTCATGATCTCAGGGTCCTGGGAACAAGCCCAGCATTGGGCTCCCTGCTCAGGGGGGGAGTCTCCTTACCCCCTGCCTCTCCCTCTTGCTTGTGCTCTCTCACTTTCTGTTTCAAATAAATCTTTTAAAATTTTTTTTCCCCACCACTGTAGCAATCAGTACCTTTCTGAGTACTCTACTTACTGCCTCATGTATTATGAGGTTTTTCCATTTTGGAGCTATTCCTGGCCTTGTGAAAGCTTCGGGGATTGTTTCTCCTCTTTTTTTCCAATGATTCATCCCTTGGCTTCTGGTAGTTTCCTTCCATGCTTATTACATGGATCATATGAAGTTTTAGGGGACCCCACTGCTGGAGCTCTTTTTGTGTCTCAGACTTTCTAATCGCTATTCTCCCTGAAGCCTTCTATCTATAATCTTTTAGGACTCCCTTTAAGGGAGAGTTTATTTGTGGTAGACTGTTTTTGTTTTTTTCTAAGAACGTGTTTCATATTTAAGGATAATTCCAGGGATATATAATTATATGTTGACAACAATGTTTGCTTAGAATTTTGAAGATATTCCAGACTTCTGGCTTCAGTGTTATTGAGAAGTCATATCTTTTTATTTATTCTTCCTAGGATTTACTATTCTTCCCAATTCCAGAGAATTGATGTGGTCTCTACAGATTTGGGAAATACCTTTTAGAATATTGATTCTTCCTTTTCTTTTTCTTTTTCTTTTTCTTTTTTTTAAGATTTTATTTATTTATTTGACAGAGACCACAAGTAGGCAGAGAGACAGGCAGAGAGAGAGGGAGAAGCAGGCACCCTGCTGAGCAGATAGCCATGTTCGGGGCTTGATCCCAGGACCCTGAGATCATGACCTGAGCCGAAGGCAGAGGCTCAACCCACTGAGCCACCCAGGTGTCCCAGGCCTTTTTTTTTTTTTTTTTCCCTTAATAGATTTTATTTATTTGTCAGAGGGAGAGAGAGCACATGGGCACAAGCTGGGGGAGTGATAGGCAGAGGGAGAAGCAAGCTCCCACTGAGCAAGGAGCCCAATGTGGGACTTGATCCTGGGATCATGACCTTAGCTGAAAGCAGATAGTTAACCAAATGAGCCACCCAAGTGTCCCTAGAATATTGCTTTTTCCTTACTATTTAGTGTTATATTTTGAGGGATTCTAAATAAACATGTTAGATCTTCTTCCTTTCTTGCCTATAACTTTTTTTTAAAGATTTTATTTTTAAGTAGTCTTACACCATTGTGGGGCTTGAACTCAACCCTGAGATCATGAGTCAGATCCTCCACTGACTGAGCCAGCCAGGTGCCCCTCTTGCCTGTAACTTTCAACTCCTTATTTGTCTCTCTGTCCTACATTCGCGTAGAGTTTGGGGATTCTCTTTCTCTTCCTAGTATGCTGTATTACTTATTTTTTGAGTTTGTTTCTGTTTAAGTAGGTACAAGAGAACTATTTGTTGAATGGAGACAAAAGAATATTTGTAAGTTATAAAGAATCATGATGCAGTGATTACCTGTCTACTCACCATAAAAGTTTTAGAAAAAGGACATTGGAGTTCTGTATTCCTTTCCATTCCAGCCCCTTTCCCTCTTCTCAAAGTAACTACTATTATGGTCCAAGTAACTACTGTTACTGTTTTTGTGTTTATTGTTTCCTTGCTTTATTCATAGTTTTGTTACATATGTTTGTGTTTTTAAATATTATTTTCTTAGTTTTACAGCCTTTTAAATGTTATGTAAATGTAATCATTTCTGCAGATATTTTTTGCTCCTTTTATTATTATCATACTCTGACATTTGTCCATATTGTTGCGTATTACTGCAATTCTTATTACTCCTTTGAGGTTTTTCCCCCCATTGAGTTTTTTGGTTTTGTTTTGTTTTTTTTTAAAGATTTTTTATTTATTTATTTGGCAGAGAGAGAGAGAGAGACAGCGAGAGGGGGAATACAAGCAAGGGGAGTGGGAGAGGGAGAAGCAGGCTTCCTGCTGAGCAGGGAGTCCAATGCGGGGCTCCATCCCAGGACCCTGGGATCATGACCTGAGCCGAATGCAGATGCTTAAGGACTGAGCCACACAGGTGCCACCTCCCAAGCAATGAGTTTTAAATTTTACTTAATTTTTCATTCCAGGAGTTCTGTTACTTTTTTCAAATCTACTTGACCATTTTTCATTATAATTTTCAAAGTTTCTTCCTCACTAGCAAGCTAGATCTTTGAGTTCTTTACCATATTAAACCTATTTTCTGTTCTCTGATTATTTTCAATATCTAAAATCTTTGCTAGATTGATTCTGTTGGCTGGGGATCCTTGTTATAGTTTGTTATTTTTACTGTGAGTCATTTCTTTGGAATTTCATCTTTGAGAACCCTGAGATTCCAGGGAATATTTGGTGGTGTCTGTGGGTTATGTAGAGCATTACCGACCTGAGACTAATTTATAAAACATTGCTCTCTGAGTGTTGTCAAATAACGTAGCTTGAATTCTGGCCATCACTGTGTGTGAAGGGAAATATTCTTTTTCTGAGCAGATACTTCTAGCCATGGCCAAAATCAGCAGCATTATTGCTCCCTGTCCAGCACAGAGGGTGCTTCTCTCACTGATTTTTACACTAATGGTATAAGCCTTATGGAGTTGAATGGCTCGGGGAGGAGGCTCTTTATGTGCCTTGGCTCTGTTAGTCCATAGCTTTTTCTTCTGCCTCTATGCATCTCAAGAGTCAGAGTCAGAGACCACCAGCATTGGATTTGGTAGCCAACCCTCAAGGCCCAAGCCAGCTTAGAGGTTTCCAAAATTCCTGCTGTCTTTCTCTCTCTCTCTCTCTCTTTTTTTTAATTTATTCATTTGACAGAGAGACAGAGATCACAAGTAGGCAGAGTGGCAGGGAGAGAGAGAGAAGAGGAAGCAGGCTCCTCGCAGAGCAGAGAGCCTGATGCGGGGCTGGATCCCAGGATCCAGAGACTGTGACCTGAGCCGAAGGCAGAGGCTTAACCTACTGAGCCACCCAGGCGCCCCTCTTCTGTCTCTTCATGTTTGGCTCTATCAGTTCATTCAAAAAAGTACTTTAACCATCATTTTTTGTTGTTTACAATAGAAGGATCATTCCAGGAATCTAATCTTCTCTATACTGGAAGCAAAAAATACATTTTGATTTTTTTTTTTCTAATATCGAATTACAGACATGTCCCAGACTTGATTCCTGAGATAACTGTGTTTGGACATTTTTTATGGACTTTCTCCCCTTTAACTATAGCAGTAATGTTTCTAAAATGCATCAGTTCTTCCTATTTGTGTGTGAAGAGTTCTTTGAGAGTAGGTCAGGCAATAAGATTAATGGCATTGAACCGGTTTTCAAACAGTCTAGGGTATCATGTATATCCTTAGGACATCTGGCTTAATAAATCTATACTCTCCTAAAGCTGTTGGGAAATACTTTTTTAGGTGAGAATACCTCAGACCCAGAAGCATGTAAAGTGGGTTTTATAATCAGATTTTAGTTTTAGCTTATTTACTTTTGTGTGGTGGTTTTTTCTTTTTTTCCTTCTGGCTAGAGATAATCAAGTATATTATAGTACAAATATATCGTAATAATATTATCTTTTAAAAATACTTACAGTGAAAGTATGCGAGGCTTAACAGCAAAAGTGACTAGTGGTCTTCTGCCCTTGCCAGAAGTGAGTCTTCAGGCCCTCGAAGACGAAGTAACAGTGGAATCTGTGCTTCAGGGAAAGATTGCTGCAGGTATAGTAATGTTGCTAAAAACTTAGATTTGATTGATTTGTAAGCTAATGAGCATGTAATTTTTTTACTGTGGGAGAAAAAACAATATTTGGTTATGGTGGTCTTATATAAGTATAAAACATCTACAGCTAGTTATGTGATAACATCTGTATACTCTCAAACACATTTTCACTGAATCTTGGGATGGTTATTTTTCATTTTTCCTTATGGAAAACACTGTATGCTTTGTATCTTTCAGTGTTGGATATTTGTATTTTGAAAGTAGAAATAATACACAGCTGGGGTTTTTTTGTTTTTTGTTTTTTGGGGGTTTTTTTGAGAGAAAGAGAGAGCACGTGCACTTATGTGCACCAGCCAGGGGTGGGTGGGGGAAGGGAGAGAGAGAGAGACTTTGAAGCAGTTTTCACACCCAGCACAGAGCCTAATGCAGGGCTTCCATCTCACAACCCTGAAATCATGACTGAGCCAAAACTAAGAGTTGAATGCTCAACCAGCTGGTCCTCCCTGGTGTCCCTGTTATTTCTTTATGATCCATCAGTAAGTTTTATTGGTGATGAATTTGGATTAGTACCTAAAATGTAATTATAAAAATCTGATTGTAGGGCCGTAGGTAATACAAAATATTCAGAAAGTCTTGTGGTTTTTTTCGTTTTGTTTTTAAGATTTTATTTATTTATTTGTCAAAGAGGGAAGCAGGGGGGACACCTGGGTGGCTCAGTTGGTTAAGCAGCTGCCTTCGGCTCAGGTCATGATCCCGGCATCCTGGGATCGAGTCCCACATCGGGCTCCTTGCTTGGCAGGGAGCCTGCTTCTCCCTCTGCCTCTGCCTGCCACTCTGTCTGCCTGTGCTCGCTCTCTCTCTCTCTAATAAATAAATAAATAAATAAAATCTTTAAAAAAAAAAAAAGAGGGAAGCAGGGAGAGAGAGAGCACAAGCAGGGGGAGCAGCAGGCAGAGGGAGAATTAGGCTCCCTGCTGAGCAGGGAACCCAGTGCGGGACACAGTCCCAGAACTCTGGGATCATGACCTGAGCCAAAGGCAGATGCTTTATCGATTAAGCCACCCAGGCATCCCAGAAAGTCTTGTTTCTTAATTCCACTAATCTGAACAAGATTCTAATGTATAGTTTGACTATATAATGCAGCAGAAAAGCATACCAGAGTAGCCATTAAATTGTGGATTTCAGTCTAGTGAAAGATCTTGCAGGAGACTTTTCTGAAAATGAATTTCACAGCTATCCATCCTAGCAGGTAGACAACAGAACTTATCAGTCATTTAGCTAGTTACAGTGCTGCCCTCTTGATTATTAAAAGTAGTAACAGTGCTTACTGTATGCCAGGCACTGTAACAACTTTTCATTGAAGTATTAGACCCTTACTGTTCTGTGTGAGTAAGAATCAAATATCCCAGTTATACAGGCAGCAAGTGGTGAAAGTGATTTTTGAATCCCACATATTCAGGGCCTTCATTGTGCCATGCTATTTCCTTAAACTAGGTAGCTGCCCTTACAATGTAGTATGTCCAGCTGTGTATTTAGATGCACGGTAGACATCACAAATTGAAAAGTTACCACCAGTCATGTACTGCTCAAGGGAAAATCCGAGTCTGTTCTTGATTCCTGTTTTACTTACCTCCCCATATGTTATTCATCAATAAGCCAATCCTTTTAGTCCTGTCACTGAGCTGAATCTTCAGTCAATCCACTTGTGTTTATTCACGGTCACTGACCAGGCTGAGGGTATATTCTCTTCCGGCGTGAACCCTGTGCTCCGCCTTATTGTCCATTTTCTGCTTAGCAGCTAGAGTAACATGTAAAAACATAAATCAGATTGCTTAAGAACCTCCCAGTTACTTTATATTTTGTACATAATAAAATCCAGACATGACTAGTAAGGAGTCAAGAAGGGCTTCTGGTATTTCCTATTGTTACACTAGTTATGTCTTCTCAGAGTTTGAACTCTTCGTGGATAGAATCATGTGTTCCACTTCATGTGTGCCAGAGCACCTGGTTATATCTTTGTGGTATTACGCAGTGAAAGTGTGAATTTTGGCATTAGACTCATGATGCACTCTGGCTCTGGTATCTGTACCCATGCATTTTTTTTTTTTTTTAAGATTTTACTTATTTATTAGAGAGCAGGAGCAGGGTGGGTGGCAGGCAGAGGGAGAAGCAGGCTTCCCACTGAGCAGAGAGCCTGACATGGGGCTCGATCCCAGGACCCTGAGATATGACCTGAACTGAAGGCAGACACTTAACGAACTGTAGCCATACATCTTTGAGCAAGTTGTTTAACTGTATGAAAGTTTAACTAGAGGCACCTGGGTGGCTCAGTGGGTTAAAGCCTCTGCCTTCGGCTCAGGTCGTGATCCCAGGGTGCTGGGATGGAGCCCTGCATTGGGCTCTCTGCTTGGCAGCGAGTCTGCTTCCCTTCCTCTCTGCCTGCCTCTCTGCCTACTTGTGATCTCTGTCTGTCAAATAAATAATAAATAAAATCTTTAAAAAAAAAAAAAGTTTAACTAAACTTATCTCTGTGTTGCCTTATCTCTGTTGAGGTGTGACAAGGAATAAATGAGATAATCAGTTTATAGCATGTATAAAGGCACCACATGGCATGGTTCCTTTACTGAATGGCTGCTTTATTACTGAGGTGATAGATATTCAATATATTTCACTAATTGGGACCACCCTGTTCTATAAATGCTTAGATTTCACTTTGGAGATGATAAAGTTATATCTATGATGAGCTGTGTATTATATATGTAGAAGATCTAACTGCTGTTCAGTTAGGTGGTATACATATGGTATTAAAATAAGCAACATTTTTTTTCTCCTTCCTTCCTTCTAGGGAGGAGAGGACTTGCTTGCCTGGCTTGTGGTCAGCATCTGGAGGTGGTGCACTCTCTCACAGGAGAGCGGTTGTCTGCCTATAGATTCAGTGCAGTGAGTCAACAGCCGCCTGTGATCCTGGCTCTGAAGGAATTCTCTTGGCAGAAGAGAGTCGGATTGTTAATTGGATTGGAAGAAGCAGAAGGAAGTGTTCTCTGTCTTTATGACCTTGGCGTGTCCAGAGTGGTTAAAGCAGTTGTTCTCCCTGGAAGGGTAGGTACTGGTTAAGGTCTGTGAGCTTCTGCTTTCCGAGCTGCGCTCCTGCTGAGGACACAGGTGTGTTCACTTCGTGACTGTTCACCGAGCTGTACATTTATAATTTGTTTACTTTTATGACATTGTGTCCGTTTTCATTAAAAGTTCAAGATTGAAAAGAGGTTCAAGATAGTATATTATCAAAAGAACCTAACACTTAAAATAGAACTTTCTTATTCTTGGTTAGAAAATTGCAGAGTGAAAGTAGGGATGACATCAAGTGTTCTAACATTCTTTTCTATGGAAAGTATCATCTGAGTCTTGTTATCCTCAGTTGTGTTTTTCGAGGACACTGAAAGTTTATATTAGAATATTATGTTCATTAGTATGGCATTTTTTTGTTTTGTCTTTTTTAATTTGAAACTGTAGCCTTGGAGCACTGTGGAAGATAGGTCTTCCTTGTTTAAGATTTGAATAATATTTAAACAGTGGATTTATTTATAATTTATTAATTCTAATATATGTATGCCTTCCATATGCCAATCATGTGTAGAACTACTTTGAATTCAGGTTGTTTCTTCTGTAGGTTTATTCCTGCTCTTCCATATGCTAAGAAGAAGTATGCTCTTAACAAATGTACACACACATAAAAATACAAAATGATGGAAGAGTAGAATTTTCTCTGTACGTAGTGTGGAAAAGATATGTAACAAATACACAATAGCATATAAACAATATACAACATGAACAATATATAAGCCGTATACAAATAATATATAACAAACAAATACATGCATTCATATAAATGTTATGTTATAGTCATAGAATAGTATTTTTTTAAAGTTAAGAGAGAGATAAATGTCAGAATACTGTGTTTTTGCTGTTTGAGGGAACTGACTGAGTGGACAAATATAGGGGTCTGAAATGGTTTATAGCCTGGTTATCTTATATGTACTTGCTAGTGCAGATGTTAAGGGCAGAATTAATTTAGCAGTTTATTGAGTGCTTACTGTAGATCAAGCTGTGTGCTAAATTTTTGAGATGAGTAGGTACGTAGAACTTGGTCTGCACTGTTGAAAAAGCTGGTAATCTAGTGGGAGAAGACAGGTCAGAAGTTTACAGCAGAAATGTAATAAGTATTTTGATAAATTCAAGCATGTGGAACATGGAAACAGATAAGTAATTTTTTTTAAAGATTTTATTTATTTATTTGACAGACAGAGATCACAAGTAGGCAAGAGAGGCAGGCAGGGAGAGAGGAAGAAGCAGGCTCTCCGAGGAGCAGAGAGCCAGATGTGGGGCTCGATCCCAGGACCCTGGGATCATGACCTGAGCCGAAAGCAGAGGCTTTTAACCCACTGAGCCACCCAGGCACCCCTGGACAGGTAATTTCTACTCATAGAGATTGGACGTTTTTAGGCAAAGAGACCAGCATGTAAAAAGTCACAGTATATGGAACATTTGGGAACTGAGCTTATTTTGGAATGGCTGCGGGAGAGGGGAGGTCAGAGGTAGGGTCTAGAAGTGCCGAGTGTTGAGATAGTAAATGGCCTTGTTTGCAGTTTGTGGCGTCTGCCTGAACTCGGGTGAAGTCATTTTAAGTTTAAAGCAGAACTCTAGTGTAAGAAGCTCTTTGTATTGGAATAGTTCGGGCAGATAATAATGGTGAGCCGAACCAGGCAAATGACCTTGGAAAGGGAGAGGATGGGGCAGATTCAGAATATATTCAGAAGGTGACATGGATAGGACCTGTTGATCATTTGGTTAAGAGTAACTGAGAAGGAACAAGAGTTTTATTTATTTTTTAAAGATTTTTTTTTAATTTGAGGGGGAGAGAAGGAGTGTGTGCATGGGCATGAGCAGGAGGAAGGGGCAGAGGGAGAGGGAGAAGCAGACTCCCTCGCTGAGCAGGGAGCTCGACATGGGGCTTGGTCCCAGAACCCTGGGACCATGACTTGAGCTGAAGGCAGATGCTTTACTGACTGAGCCCCTAGGTGCCTCGAATCAAGAGTTTTAGGTAAGTTCCTGGTTGCTCAGTTGTGTGGATGGTCAGCATCCCATGAAAGAGAAAGGAGAAAGGAAGGATTGGGAGAGTAGTGATAGATAAACCTTCCATAGAAGTTTCGTTAACTAGTTTTTTTTTGGCTAGGGCAGAATATTTCCTCTTAAAGTTGTTTGCTTTTAACTGTCTTACATTAAAATTAATTAAAGTGCCATTATCAGTTAATTCATAGAGTATTTGTATGGGGAATGCAAACTGAGATAGATTTCTTAACCCCTATCTGAGGGAGTTAAAGGGACTGTGCTCTAGTATTTATAGACGTTATTGCCATAGTTTAGAAAAGGAAGACAGTCCATGAAATTACAGCTTTCAGAATTAGAAACACTGTAGAATGTTTTGTGTTCCAATGAATTATAGACAGAGTCCGGCTTTTGTCTGTGATAATAAATTACAGCCTGAAAAAAATAAATTACAGCCTGAAACAAACTTCTATATTAATGCATAAACCATTGATAATTAATTTCCTTTTTTCTTTCTAGGACTCATCAGTATCATAGTAGAAGTCGCTAAGCACTTACTTATCATATGTCGTACCTAATTGTGAACTAATAGGAAACAGAAGGAAAGCTGAGTATAAAATACAGACTGTTTATTAGGTATAGACATTTAAAATTTGACACATGAGAGCAAGGGTAAAAACATAGTTCTGTAATGTAGCTACAGTATGATTTCTTAAAAATAACTAAAGTTCTTGTTAAATGTCAGTGATCCAGTCACTGCCAAAGCTTAGTGTGAAGTCCATTATAATATGGCCCCCCCTTTTTTAAAAGATTTTATTTATTTATTTGATAGACAGAGATCACAAGTAGGCAGAGAGGCAGGCACAGAGAGAGAGAGGGAAGCAGGCTCCCTGCCGAGCAGAGAGCCCAATGTGGGGCTCGATCCCAGGATCCCGGGATCATGACCTGAGCCGAAGGCAGAGGCCCCAACCCACTGAGCCACCCAGGCACCCCTAATATGGCCCTTTTAAAGAAGGTTAGACCTCTTCAGGCTTCAAGGCATAAACAGGACTTTCGTTTTAAAGAGTAAACAGTAAATTTTTCTTGAATGACTTATTTTTACTCTTCCTCAGGAAAAGAGGCTATCTGATCATGGCGTACGTAGTTGGTTGAGAGCTTTGAAGAGAAAAAATCTAGGTTTGAGTTTACACTTAATATCTGTGTGATTTGAATAACCATAGCTAAACTTTCTAAGTTTCAGCGTGGTGTCATCTTTAAACAGGTAGAATTATATATGATCCAGTATCCAGGGTTATCATGAATGTTATGTGAACCAATTAGTGCAAGGCCTGGCGTGTAGTAAACTTGGAGTAAACATCATTATTATTCCAACTGCATGATTTGTTTTACATTGAAATAATGGTGTCATTTCTGTTTTACCTGAAGATTTCATAGTGTTACTCAGATTCTTAGGTATCAAACGCCAATTTATAATTCTCTAATAGAAAATGTTTAAATCCATGATAACTAACAACCTGCTTTAACTTCTAATTTGTTGAGTTTTTTAATTGTATTTTCTCACTTTGTATAAGAAAAACAAATGCTTTATTCTGCTTTTCTAGGTGACAGCAATTGAACCCATAATTAGTCATGGAGGAGCCAGTGCCAGCACTCAGCATTTGCACCCAAGCCTGCGATGGCTTTTTGGTGTGGCTGCAGTGGTGACCGATGTTGGACAGATCCTTCTTGTTGACCTGTGTCTAGATGACATGTCATGCAGTCAAAATGAGTTAGAAGCCTCAGGTAATTGTTCAAAACCCAAAACTGAGCATCTGCATATTCTGATGCAGTGGATTGGTTTGCTTGTTTTTTTAAATAGTGAAAAAATTTTATATAGAAGCTTCTCTTCATGTGTCTTTGTTTCTTTTATTGTTTGGACCTATTGCATTACTGTTTTGAGTACTGGATACTTTTGCATGAGTTATTCTGTTTTACTGATGAGGTGTTCATATACTTACAGTAGGTCTTGTAAGAGATGGAGATTTTGATTTCTTTTTCCATATACATTTGAAAAATAGCTGTTATTAAGTATATGCTGGAAGAGGGGCTGAAGGTATAAAGTCTTGATCTTTATCATATCAGACAGTATAAAATTATGTACTGTGTAGGATCTAACATAGTATTTTTTGGCACACTGATTTTGTGCCTGCAATAAGACCAAGTTAGAAATAAGGTAGTATAATAGGAAAAAAAAACAGTAATCAGAGTTACTCAAGAGTTAATCAGTCATAGGTCTTTGCACATATCAGATTTTAAGATAAGGTTTTTATCACTGTGAGAATTTTCTTTTTTTTTTTCCCCAAGTGCCCATGTGGCCATTATTTCTGCCAAATCAAGTTTTTTTTCAAGTTGCATTTTACAGATTTAAAATTTTGCCTAGACTTCTGGTACAAGATGTACTAGGGTCATCTTGGTATTTTCTGCCCCAGACCTGGAACTGGCCATTTCTCCAACGGGAATATTTAGGTTCTTAGTTCTAAATTTGAATAAAGAAATCTATCAGCTTTTTTTTTTAAAACCCAGTCAGCTTTGTTTATGATTATTAAGGAAATTGTGTACTCTTTTTTTTTTTTTTAAGATTTCATTTATTCACTTGACAGAGAGATCACAAGTAGGCAGAGAGGCAGGCAGAGAGAGAGAGAGGGAAGCAGGCTCCCTGCTGAGCAGAGAGCTCGATGCGGGACTCGATCCCAGGACCCAAGATCATGGCCCGAGCTGAAGGCAGTGGCTTAACCCACTGAGTCACCCAGGCGCCCCTTGTGTACTCTTTTTTAAAAAAGTGTACTTCAGATAATATTTGAGATGTACCATGAGGTTTTTTAAAAAATCATACAGTTCAATGTATTTTGAAAATTAGAGCATTTAACTAGGCATGGTTGGCTGTTTTATAGTTTAGTGTGCTTTGTTATCTGATTTTATTGACCACAGTAGTCCTCAGTTGCAGCTTGAATAATGACTAAAACGTTTGCTTTTTATGGTTGTTGTGATCTGTTAATAATACTTGTCTTGTTTTTCTAGACCTTGAAGTTGTAACTGGCATCCCGGCCGAAGTGCCGCACATCAGGGAGACCGTGATGCGCGAGGGCCGCCACCTGTGCTTCCAGCTGGTGAGCCCTTCGGGCACTCCCGTGTCAGCCCTTCGCTACATCAGCAGGACGAACCAACTCGCCGTGGGCTTCTCTGATGGCTATCTAGCTCTTTGGAATATGAAAAGCATGAAAAGAGAGTAAGTACAGCTTCTTCTCTTACTTGATTATTGGTAGTTTCTTTCTGAATATAACTTGGTTTGTTTTGTTTTGTTTTTTAAATTTTATTTTATTTTTTCAGTGTTCCAAGATTCATTGTTTATGCACCACACCCAGCGCTCCCTCCATGCAATATGTGCCCTCCTTAACACCCATCAAAAAAAGACAATTTTTATGGCCTTCTGTGTTCTTGCACTCCTAAAATTTCATTTCTTCTCTTTGTTGTGTATGTCTCTCTCATTTTTATTTACCCTCACTCTGTTCCCTGGTCCTCCTGTTTGCCTTTTTCAACCCGTCCCCTCCAAAACCCTCATTTTTGTTTCTCAGAGTCCACAGTCTCTCATGGTTTATCTCCCCCTCTGATTTCCCCCCAACTCACTTCTCTCCAACTCCCAGTGTCCTCCTCAATTATTACTATTTTAAAATTAGCATGAAGAGAAAAGGGTATGGTTAAAAATAAGGTTTGTTTTTTTTTTTAGTTTTATTTATTTAAGTAATCTCTGCACTCCATGTGAGGCTTGAACTCATGACTCCAAGATCAGAAGTTGCATGCTCTTCCGACTGAGCCAGCCAGGTGCCCCTCTTCTTTTTTTTTTTTAATAAAAAAATCTTTAAAAAATGGCTACAGAAGTGACCCTTAATTGAGGGAGGTAGCAGCTCAGCATTATAAACTTTTGATCTCTTTGAAGAGTTAAGTAGATGCCTGTTTTTCTCATAAGTTGTCAATTTAATATTTTTTTTTCAAGGCATGTTGGACTGATTGATTTATTTAGTTACTTAGTTTCTTTATGGCTAAGTACCAGAGGAAGCGGCATTGCCAGTGCCTAGTAGCTCCCTGAGGCGAGTCCACCCCAGCTCTCTTTGCTTAAGAACCTTTTACCACCTCTTGTCTGTGAACTGCTGCTCAGTGAATGTCCAGAGAACCTGGTTTCTACAGTCTTTCCTCTGGTGCTGTCATCTCTCGGCTAACTGTGCTTTCTGTGTGGTTTGTGGGAACTCTTTGGGTTCTCACTCACTGGGGTGTTGTGATGGGGAGACTGAAGTGCAGGGAGCCAAGATGGGAACGTTGTGTCTGTGTTCGTCTTTCGTAGGGGTCTCTTGCTGGTAGCAGTCCACAATGGCCTACCCTCACCTGACAGGAGGGGCTGGTTTGCACACGTGTGTGGGGGGACACTTCGTAGTTTTGGCCCTTCCCAAGGCCGTGCCCATTGTCTTGCCGTACTGTGTGCCATTATGATCAGGCGATTCTCACACAAGACCCCTTATTCTTCATGAAATTATAACTTAAAAGTATGAACTGTCCTACTTCTTATGCCTGTTGTAGATACTACACACAGCTGGAGGGTGGAAGAGTTCCCGTGTATGCCGTCACTTTTCAAGAACCTGAGAACGATCCGCGGAATTGCTGTTACTTGTGGGCTGTTCAGTCGACCCAGGATAGGTAAGTGTGACACGTATGGTTTTTAAAAAAATACTTGTCAAAGATGAGGCCACATTTCATTTTGGGGGGGGAAAAGCCTTGTAGTATACTGTTTTTTTAGCGAAAATAGCATCATTTAGTGAATTAGCAAGTGGTAGTTGAAAGGATTTTGAAAGTTAAATGTTTCTACATGGTTGAGTAAATTCTGGGATATCAGTGAGAAAAATGGGGCTTGTTTGACTTGCTCAAATGCTCTTTCTGAGTAAGCCAGTACAGGTGAGTGGGCAGCCTCTTACCGCCTTCAACAGTTTTTATGGCCTTCTGTGTTCTTGCACTCCTAAAATTTCATTTCTTCTCTTTGTTGTGTATGTCTCTCTCATTTTTATTTACCCTCACTCTGTTCCCTGGTCCTCCTGTTTGCCTTTTTCAGGATATTCTTAGCATTAACTTGGTTAGTTTTTCTGTTACAAGGTTTAATCTTTTCCCAATTATAGCTAATGAAAAAATCTTTCAACTGAATTCTAACCTGTTAAGTTTGTTCAGCTAGAATAGTGTAAGTATTGTTTTTGTGGGTTTTTTTTGGTGTTTTGTTCTTGGATGATGAGTGAAACAGTTGAACTTGTGGTATAAATCCCGTGATGGTGATAACATGCAGTTCCCAGTACTTTCTCTTCCCAAGTCCTTCCTACTGTGGGCTGAGGTACCTGAATTATAGTCAGTTTGGTTTATTCGTTGTGTGTGTGTGGTTTTTTTTTTTTTAAAGATTTTATTTATTTATTTATTTGTGTGTGTGTGTGTGTGTGTGAGAGAGAGAGAGAGAGAGAGAGCGCGCGCGCACAAGTAGGGGGAGCAACAGGCAGGGGAGAAGCAGGCTCCCCACCAAGCAAGGAGCTTGATGTGGGACTTGATCCCAGGACCCTGGGAGCATGACCTGAGCCGAAAGCAGACACTTAACTGGCTGAGCCATCCTGGTGTCCCTGGATTTTGTGTTCCATGTCCCTACTTGGTGGTTTGGTCTTGCTTTTCTCTGTAGTAAGTTAGGAAATGAAGAATTATTTGCCACTTTGAAATTTGTCAGTCCTGGAAAAATACTGAAATGAAGGTACAGAGCCCACTATTGGGCTACCCCTTCTTAAGTCAAACCCATATTTCCTTTCATCTGAGTGTAGTGGGGGACAGCAGCAGTTGGAGAGATGTGCCCTGTGAGGGCTCTGGTTGGTGGGCAATGTGAAGGGACTTTTAGCTAGACAGTTGTGATATTCTGCTTATTTTTCCTCCCAGTATTGTCTATTAGGATAAGTTCTATTGATTTTTTATTCTTTATTTGGGTTTTGGTTTTTTTTCTGAATTTCGCACACTAAATTCTAGAGTACTTTCCTCTTATTTTGGAACTTGGTGAATAAGACTGCCTTCTTTTTTATCATGCCACTCTTGATTGTTTTAGTATTATCTGTAAGTGATGCCCACTCTGTTCTTATAATCATGAAGCTTATCTGAATATTCTCTGTTCCTGCTTTTCTTTTGTAAAATCCCTGTGAACCGTATACACTTCCCTTCGTTCTTTTTTGAGGTAGTTTTCAAAGCTCTGTACAGCTGATTCTTGAACAAGGTGAGACCTGGGGCTCCAATCCCCCTGTGCTATCAGAAATGCACGTTTAACTTTGGACATCCATCCTGCCCCCCAAATTTAGCTACTGATAGCCTGCTGTTGACTGAAGCCCCACCAATAAACATCAACAATTAGTGCATATTTTTTGTGTTAAATATGTTACATAACTCATAACTATATTTTTATAGTATTGCCTTTTGGCTTACTTTTTTCAGCATATCTATACCGTGCAGTTCATCTGCAAGTTTTCTCAAATTGTCACAAATCTCCAAAAAATTTCCCATTTGTATTTATTGAAAGCAATCTGCATACAAATAGACCCACACTTGTGTTGTTCTAGGGTCAAATGTATTTGTGTCTGAAGTACAAACGAATCATAGTTTAAAAATATGGGCAGAATATGCTGGTCTCTGTTTCTCTTATGGTGATGCCCAAGATTTACTTCTCTTGTTCACAACACACCGAATAAGTAACCCATAGGAACAATTCTCTAATGACTTTTAAACCACTTACTAGTACTGTATATAATATTCTTTTAATAGGACAGGGTCAATTTAATTGGTAAGTTGGATTATTTATTCCTACATGATTTACTTTGCGTTTGTCACTATTATTGATGTGAGGTACTTTTGAGATTGGTATTTTTGTGGACTTCCAGTCTTTGATTTGGGCCCTTCAATTAGTACATCGTGGGCCTCTTTGAGAATCTGATGAAGGCTGTGACATATATTGGTATGTGACTGTAACGTGTTTTAAGGTAGAATTCCTCACCTGTGGTCTGTGTGTAGACCTAGAGCAGTCTCTGAGCTCCTGGAAATTACATATAAGATTATTTATGTTTGTTTATATATGTATATGAACAATACATAATAAAATATATGTACATCTATACAAATAATGTGTGTATACGTGTGTAAGTAATATACACATGTACATAACACATATAAGTAGTACTTATACGCATGTTGGTGTGTGTGTGTATGTGTATATATATATATAGATGTAGATGGTATTGGTATTGGTAAAAATAGATGGTATTGGTATTATAAGTAGATGAAAACAATATAAACTCAGATTACAAGTCTAATTTGGAAAGACAGGTGATGTCGTCCTTCCTTTTCCCCATCAGAGTGATTATTTAAACAGAATTTTAAAAAGAACAAAAAGAATCACTGTAGACTGATTATACCACCACAGAATTACATAGGTATAGATTTTAAATTGTTGCCATAGTGCTCATCAATTATAATAAAAACCACATTAATTTTTAATTATATTTTTATTTAAATTCAGTTAACATGTATTGTTTCAGAGGGTGGAGGTCAGTGATTCATCAGTCAAGCCACATTAATTTTATAATATGGGAAGGTGGATGAAAAAACTGACTGGTTTTCCCTTTAATGTTGGTTGTATACAGTTTCTCCTGTTTAATATTTGGTCTTTTAGAGGTTATTCTTTCTTTCACAACCATGTGTTTATTCATTCTACACACTCATTGAGTGTTTATATGTACTAATGATTGTTGTAGAGAATGGAGTGCTGCATAATGCCAATAAATTTCTGTTCTTCTAGGTTCTCTTTCATCAAGTATATTTCATAAATATACTAATTCAAGTATTTCATGTATTTTCAGGTAGTGATGTAATATACAGAAAAATAAAGCTGGGAGAGGAGATACAGACTGTGCAGTGAAGGGAACTGTTCTTTTAGATAGTGTAGTTGGGGAGATTTGAATGAAATCAGTTGGGGCGGGTAGGTAGCAAAGCCATGGGGATATCTAGGAGAAAGAATTCAAAGGCCTTAGAAAAATGTCTCGGGGAAAGCAAGAAGAGAGCGGTAAAGGGTAGAATGCAGACTGGTCATAGATGAGGTCAGGAGAGTGGAACTATAGGGCCATGGAGGCCAGGATAAGGTTAAGTATATGAATTCGTTCTGACTAGACCAGGCCAATTAAATCAATTTCTGGTGGTAGGGTCTGAGCATTAGTATTTTTTCAAAGCTCCTTTGGTGATGCTAATAATAAGCGACCAAGATAGGGAACCACTAGGCCAGAGTGAAACTAGAGAAGAAATCTGGGAATCCTTCTGTGCATGGAGCCAATTGATGGAGAAGGAGGGAGTAGAACAGCCAGCGGAGGACTGCGGATCATGTAGTGTGAGGAACATGAAGATCTTGTGGTTCCTGGAGACCAAGACGAGTACGTGTACTAAGACCAGCCAGAAAGAGAAGAATTCACATTCAGACAGTATGGAAAGCTGCACTCTTAATACTTAATGATGAACGCTGTCCTTGAGCAGCGAGGAGTTGATTGGGGATCTTGGCTTTATATTCATACTGTGTAGGCCTCATCCTGTGGTCCCAGGCAGACAGTCATTTTAGGTAGAAGCCGCACAAGATGACAGAAGAGACCAGGAAGAAGAAGGAGCAAAGGACATGCAGTCCCCTCAGGGCGGTTTTCTGTCGTTGCTGTGGGATAATTCGGTGTACATCCTTCTGGCCAGAACGGGGGCCTGCTGCGCCAAGCTCAGAGCACACCTGTTGAAGACGGGGAGAAGCAGTGTTGGGTAAACCACTGTAGGCTCTGCCACATTCAGGCCCACCTAAAGTGTACAAATGACATCAGCTTAAGCTAGTTAAAACCTGTTAAAATAAAAATCAGTTACTGTTTCAAAGGACTGCATCTAGTGAAAACAGCCAAATCACAGGAAGTTCTTTACATTGACCTTAGTTTTGTTGGTGCGCTCACTATTGTATCCTGGGCAGTAAGAGCTGCTTGATATATTAGTAGGATCTTGAGTGTTTATTCTCAGCTCGTTTCTGTTTCTTTCAGTGAAGGGGATGTGTTGAGTTTACATCTACTTCAGCTGGCCTTTGGTGATAGAAAGTGTTTGGCATCAGGACAAGTCTTGTATGAGGTAAATGGTACCGGGGATACGTGTTCATTCTGACCATTTTATCATTGGTTGACTATTTTAGCCATTGTTTTAAGATACTAACATATTGAAAAGTCCTTCTATTCAAGTTAATACTGTATTCATGACGTAGTGGAAGAAGTGTTAGATTAGGGATCAGAAGACGAGCAGTTGTGTCAGCATAGGCCTCTGAACTTCCCCACGTATCGTTTTCATCTAAACTGAGGGGATTGGACAAGACCCATTTTGTGACCTCATTGGTACCCAGGAAAAGTAGCTCCACTTTGTTGCTCTAATATAGCAAGCAGTAAGCCATGGGGTGACTTTATAAACAGCCTTGGGGCACCCGACTGGCTCATTCGGTGGAGCATGCAACCCTTGATCTCAGGGTTGTGAGTTTGAGCCCCATGTTGGGTGTAGACATTATTTAAAATCTTTGTTTGTTTGTTTGAAAGAGAGAGTGCAAGTAGGGTGGGAGGGAGAGGGAGAGAGAAAATCTTAAGCAGGCTCTGCGTTCAGCACGGAGCCCAATGTGGGGCTTGATCTCAGAACCCTGAGATCGTGACCTGAGCCAAAATCAAGAGTCAGATGCTCAACTGACTGAGCTACCCAGTGCCCCACTTAAAAATAAAAATATTAAATAAGTACAAATTTTTTAAATTAAAAAAATAGTCTTGCCACTTATAAAAAGGATAAATGTATTAATCTTTCAGATGACAGTTTTTTCCAGCTGAATTCTTGAAGACAAGGTGGCATGCTGCTAATAGCCACCTGGTCAGCCCCTACTTCTTTCTATAGAACAGGCTTTCCTAAGCTGCTGTTTGAGGTTATATGGATGGCCTTTAAAGAATCCATAAAGTCTGAATTATCTGTGACATTTTTATGATTATGTGTTTTTCTGGGAAAAAGTTTCATAGCTTTTCTTAGGTTCTTTTTTTTCCCTCTAAAGATTCATTTATTTATTTGAGAGGGAGAGAGAGCGAGCGTGTATGCACAAGTGGGAGGGGCAGGGAGAAGAAGGGAGAATCCCAAGCAGACTTTGTGCTGAGTGCAGAGCCCAATGTGAGGCTCGATCCTAGGACCCTGAGACCATGACCTGAGCCGAAACCAAGAGTCAGACAGTCACCCA